>LPNX010508487.1:83018-125736 GCA_001517045.1 Pseudotsuga menziesii
GGATGGGATAATTAATTGCAATTAACACGTCATGTTTCCACTTCTTTAGTAGTGTGGGATTTGCTTTTTCTTTGATAGAAAAATTATTTGTATGTGGATTTTTGTGGAAAAGGACCACAAAATAAAATATTGGGAAGATGGATCATAAAATTGTATCATATGAATATGTAGGTACAATGACACTTATATGCTTTTAGGAAATTATTATTTTATAGTATTGAGTTTGAAACACTTAGATGGATAACAAATGCATACAAAAACACAAACACAAACAAAAATAAAATAGAGATAGATCTCTAGAAAAAACAAGTGAACACCAAAATAATACTAGAGGCTTGAAAAGAAATTCCAATTAACTATTTGAAAATAAATTGAAGAATACACAATAAGAACTAAAGAAAATGGATGGAGAGAAAGTCTCTAGCAATAACCAAAAAATAAATTGCATCATCTAATATCTCAACAACTGAAGTACAACATTAAATGAGAGGACAAATTATACTAGCACAACCACTTGTGACATAGGAAGTGGCAGTAAACTTAGGTGTTCACCCGCCACAACTTAAGTGGTTGTTCTAGTTTATTCATTTTAAAATATTAATATGAAAAATAAAAATGAGAATTTTTTTCAATAACAATATGCATGCTAATCTATCACAGAATAAATATTGAAACCATTTGGAAATGGGTAAAAAATTGTTGAGACACTTTTGTCGACACGGGTTCACTCCAAAGATCTGTCGACACCCATAGACACAAGCTCCCTAAACATCAATCTGGACCGGTCTTACCCTATACATCAACACATACGAATTATAATCAAAATTTACATAAGGTAAAGTATATACACCTAACTTTAAAACTCAAATTGCTAACAACATCTGATGTGACAAGTATATTTTAATTTTGCATAAGAATTCTTTCTCCCTTACATTATAAAATTGCAATGTTTAATATTATAAAATTGCAATTGCCAAAACTGATTGAGCAAAACTTCAAAATACTTCCCTTCATTTATAATCTGAACCGTGTCAACTTCAAGCTCAATAATCTCACCTGCCAAAGGTGTCAAATTGAATTATAATTAAAACTTGGAAAGGAACGTGTAATTATTTCGTCTACATTATATAGAACATATATAATAATTTAATAATTTTAAATCTATTTTTACAATAGTGTTAAAGAGATACGATTTAATTTAGATCCACTTTAAAATTATTGATTGATGATGAATTGTGGTTAGTGTTATATTAAAATAATTATTTTATAAAAGAAATCTATTTAGTTTAGATCGCGATATTTATAAGAAATAATTTTTTTTTTGAAATTAATATTTTTAAAATCTTTCGAAACAGTGCTATACATATAATTCAATTTAAAATGTTTTTGAAAAATCTTAAAAAAACAATCTAACAGTACAGAATTGGTTGAGTTTAGATTGCAGACGTTAGTTCTTGAATCCTACAGGAGACTTAAAAGGCTAAGTTAACAAAAAATTTGTAAGGAGCATTAATGTTAAAAGTAAATGAGTGTGTCTTAGATAAATACTAGTAGTATTTGTAATTTTGAAAGAAGCAAAGTGTATGGTGTACATTTTGATAGTAAATGTGATTGTTATAAATAGAGTAAGGTAAAGTAGTTAATTGAAGAAACTTTTAAAATCAGTTTAGGTCTTTTTTTATATGTATGTAGTTTTAATGGAAGAGAGAATTTTGTGTTAATTAGAAGAGCTTAAATTTTTTTGTTGCCTTAACTAGCTATAGGTGTGTATGTTGTCTTTTTTTGTCTCATTGGTTGTGTGTTATGCTCAAATCCCTTGCCTACTTAACAAAATTAAATCATTTAAAATATTTCTCTTAACACCAAGATTATTTATTAGTTTATCCATAGTGATGTCAAATTCAAAAATTATTTCGATACTCTTACAAAACATGCATGTTTACATTAAAGTTATACATTTACGCACATGCCCAACATAACAACAATTTCTAATTTCTAATTCCTCATGATATCTTAGAATGTTGTTATGTTATCGAGCCAAAATTTCCATTTGCAAGCAAGGTAAGAATTATTTGAAGGATGACACTTTCCACTTGACTCACAATCAACCCTTATATATTCTCTAGGGAAATGAGAAACGAATCTTGAATGTTCAAAGTCTAGCATAGGCATGAATGTCATAACAACTTTTTTCATCATAAACATTGCTAACAAACTAGATAGTTTAGTATCACGAGCATGGATAGTCAAATCTCATTATTTACAAATCCAGAAAAATATCATGAGTATTCGTTATATATCTAAATACTTTATGCACATGCTACTCTATACCTAATCTTATTTTTGCATAAATGGACGTTTCTATCTTAGAATTGGGAGTGGATTATGGCCTATGTTTTTTCTATATTGCAAGAGGATGAGACAAGTGTAATGTACAGATTGATTTTATGGAAATAGTTTCAAATTTGAAATAAGCAATTATAAAGAAAAAGAATATGATCCTATATATATATAGTTATTATGTGCACAAGATTAATCCCTTTTTTGTTGAACATATGTTATTTTTAGAATTTTTTTAGTAATCAAAGAGTTGTTTATGATTAATGTTATTGTCATTTAACCAAATGTGTTGTTAAATTTTCATGTTATTTTGATTGATGGTTAATTTTATATTATAACTATGTTCAAAAACACTTATCTCTAATTCAATTTTGACAATAGCATTAGTTTTTTAAGGATATATTAGAAATAGATTAGACAAAATTTAGTTTTAAAATTAGAATTATAGTTTTATTTTGTAGTGGAAACCTACATGTCTTTTAGGAGCTACTAAACAACTTTCAGTTTAGCAGCTACTAAAACTCCATGTTTCAACTATTGAAATTTGCATCATAGACTGGCCATATATTTCATATAGGATAAGTTTGTATTTAGGAATTTGTATAAAACCAAATTCAAAGTCTCAGTTTTAAGGAGGAATTCTGCATAGTGCAAAACAAGGCCCTTGTTCCCATGAGAAGTGACTACTTCAAACAAACAAGAAACTTCTTTAAGAATCTTGTTTGGTCTGCTTCTCCTTATTGATGAGCAGGTCATATCTTCCCTTAAACACCTTGATGTCATTACCCAACTTTACTTCAGATTCAGTTGATTTATCCAATAGAGAAAATCACTCCAAATTATCAGTCATGTGGTTTCTACAACCATTGTCAACAACAAGAAATATTTTTGAACTCTACTAAGCTACATTACAAGTTCATAGAACTAAAATTTTATTCTTTCAATTAAATTTGGAGATTGCTCACTAGCATCCACCTGCTTCTTCCTACACTAGTTGGTAAAATGACAAAATTTCTTGCATTAATAACTGTGCACTTTGTATTTTTCATACTTACGTTTTTTTGCACCAAAATTCCACTGCTACGCCCCCATAAGCCATGAGGGTTCTGGTGAGATCTCTTCTTAGAATATCTTCCTTATGTTCTCCTAGAACATTTGATATGTTACATTTGCGTCTTCTCCTTGTAACAAATTTATGAGATTTAAATGCATTCTCAAGGCTATTAACTTCATATATATTCATCCTTGATTCATGATACACCAAGGAACCTGTCAACTCATTAATTTTTATTTGGTTAGTATCTTAGCCTCATATATGGTTGCTATTATAGATTCCAACCTATTTGGTAGCCTTATGAAAATATTCTCAATTACCCTTTCATATTAAAGGTATTAACCATACACTCTCAACTTATTTACAACATTAGTCATCTGAGTGATGAACTAATCTAAAGTTTCAGAGTCTTTCATCTTTACACTCTCAAAATCTCTTTTGAGTTTCTATACCTTGACAATACTCACCTTCATTCTGCCTTGATAGGTTGTTTCTAAGATGTCCCAAGTCGTCTTAGAGTACACTCCTACTGATATTTTTCTAGAAAGATGCTTTCATCTAGTTTCTGTTCGATGAGGAAAAGTGCAATTCCATCCTATTTCTTGCTCCCCCTTAGGACAGTTCTTTCTGCAATCATCAAGTCCAACTCAATGGCCTAGTCGACTGGTTCTGGAAACCCATTTACCACTAGGTTCCAAACATCCTATGAATGCAATAGCGTTGTAATTTTAATGTTTCAATGGTCATAATTCTTTCTAACAATGACTATAATTTGTGGTTGATCTAAACTACTTCTCAAACAAATATTAACTCTTCACCTCTACCACTAACTTCCACTAGTAGCTTCTACTTACAACTTCTCATGGAAAGAGGTCTACTGCATAACTACAAGAAGACCATTATAATACTCCTCACACAACCAAGGTATTCGTAGAGCTCGTGAGTGGATTTTCTATAACACCAAGGACCGAGTGGATCTCTCAAAGTTGATTTACTCTAATAACTCTTGAAGGGGCATAACTACAACTCTTATATTAAGTTGAAGGGAAGATCTCCAACTCTAATACCAATTTGAAGGGTAGGGGAAGCATAACATACAATTAGACATAGAAACACTTAGAGCTACAAATCTAAAGACAACAAGAGAAGGGTGTTATTCTTATTATTAACTTCCACCTAGGTTACATTGAAATATTACATCATTTTCTAAAAAAAATATGGATATCGAAATCATTTTAGGATCGAAAACTAAAACAAAAAATGACACTATATCATTGCCAAAAATAGGACCATCCGATACACTATCGAGAAATTGAATATTTTCTTTATTAGATTTCCTCACACATGATTTTGTTCCAAATCTCCGATACCACTCTTCTAATAATCATAGGGTCCAATATACTATTGAATCGTTGAAACTTGGTACATTGAGTTATTGGAACATTAACCTACCGACCTATTGAACTTTTGACATCGACCTTTCAAAACATTAGTCCATTGAATTATTGGTACATATTCATATCACACTATCAGGGTATTGTCTCATTGGGGTTTCATCTTATCAATTCATTGGTACCTCAACTTATCGATTCATTGGAACTTTGGGACTTCAGATCCTTGGGATCTTAGAACATTTGTACATCAAAATATTGGGCTATTGGAACCTCAAAATCTTGGGTTTTAGGAACATTGAGATCTTGGGTTATGATAACATACGGCTCTCAAACCATTCGAAAATCGGGATCTTATATCATTTGTACATCAGGATCTCAAGACATTGGATACGAGATAAACTAAAAAGTAGCACAAAAACTCTTTGACCGATTTTGTCGATGAAGGATCACCAATATGTTGAAACAAGATTCGCCTAGTGTTAAATTTAGTTAGAAACATAAAAAAGGTATGTTGGAAAAAATTAAATATGGGGTATGGAATTCCATTTTGGATGCTCTAAACTGATTTAATGATGACCTCAATTCTAGATGTTATGGATCTAGTCTAATTTGATTATGAAGAAGAGAAAAATAACTTGATGGGATAATTAATTGCAATTAACAAGTCATGTTTCCACTTCTTTAGTAGTGCGGGATTTGGTTTTTCTTTGATAGAACAATTATTTGTATGTGGATTTTTGTGGAAAAAGGACCACAAAATAAAATATTGGGAAGATGGATCATAAAATTGTATCATATGAATATGTAGGTACAATGACACTTATATGAATTTAGGAAATTATTATTTTATAGTACTGAGTTTGAAACACTTATATGGATAACAGATGCATACAAAAACACAAACACAAACAAAAATAAAATAGAGATAGATCTCTAGAAAAAAAAGTGAACACCAAGACACTACTAGAGGATTGAAAAGAAATTCCAATTAATTATTTTAAAATAAATTGAAGAATACACAATAAGAACTAAAGAAAATGAATGGAGAGAAAGTCTCCAGCAATAACCAAAAAAATAAATTGCATCACCTAACATTTGAACAACTGAAGTACAACATTAAATGAGAGGATAAATTATACTGGCACAACCACTTGTGACATAGGCATTGGCAATAGACTTAGGTGTTCACCCACCACAACTTAAGTGGTTGTTCTAGTTTATTCATTTTAAAATATTAATATGAATTAAATAAAAACAAGAAATATTTTCAATAACAATATGCATGCTAATCTATCACAAAATAAATGTTGAAACCATTTGGAAATGGGTAAAAAATTGTTGACACACTTTTGTTGACAGGGGTTCACTCCAAATATTTGTTGACACCCATAGACGCAAGCTCGCTAAAAAATAGCTCGGACAGGTCTTACCCTATACATCAACACATACGAAACAAATGTAGTCTCAGGTGAGATATCTGAGGGAGGGCTACAAGAGCCATGTTTCTGTCGAAGGAAGAGGACTTTCACACTTTATCTGACTCTATTGCAGTGTTACTCAGAGATCCAGGGTTTACGCATATCCTTCATTAAAATCTACTTATCATCATTCGCAATAAACTCAGACATCGCAATATTTAGATTCATTTAACTTAACGAAGACATCAACATATATTAACCCAATGAACACTGCAAAACTTCACATCATTCATATTTAAACATGTAAATTCATAGATGACACCATCTTTAAGTTCATGATTTTAACATATACACAGATAAACAGATAAGAACAAGAATTTGAACATCAACATAATCCTTATATTATATCCAAAAACACCTCGCAAAGACAAGCATTCGTTTGTTGAATAGCCTTAGACCATAAAATACATTCATCCATAGATCAACTCACTTACAACAATGTACATCGCATGATCCATCTCAGATAATTTCTACTTGTTCGACTAATCGATGATCTAATGAATCTACTCCTAATTCTACTTATAGGCTTGAGTCGTTACAAAATGGTCCACATAGGCCGACTTCCTAACTACTTTTGACAAAAAAATCTAACTAATTCAACCAAAATGATGTTGAAATATTGTAACTTCAAAGAATATGCTATATGTATCTTTTTTTGGTCCCGGATGGTCCTATCAGGAAAACCACTTGTATTACTTTGTACCCCGATGCTTCTAATCAGAAGAACTAATAAGAGTCATGAGGTAGTCCCCTCTAATTGTAAAGGTGGGTCATTAGCACCCCAGTGTGGTTACTTGAGCCTACATGTGTAACTCGAGCCTACATGATTTAATTCAAGCCTACATGTCGGATGAGTTAATTTAAGTGAACAGATGAATATAAATAGAGGTGTAGCGCTCCTCATTTGGAGCACACACTCTCACTTGTGTAGTGCATTAGTGGAGAAGAGAAGAGTAGCTGGAGAAGGAGGAGGATCATGCTTTGATCTCCTTGTTGGTTTTATCTTTTATCTTTTGGGTCATCTATATTGAGGAAGCTTTTGCTGGTTTTTTCCCAGGATAAATTTGTGTTGTTCTTGTGATACTGTTTCTTTCAGTGATCCTGTTTATATGCTTTTGTTATGAAAAATGAAATGATATACTGATGTCTTAGCTAAGCATATGAAAATTTAACATGGTATCAGAGCTAACCTGAACAGTTCAACTTTCACAAGGTGAAATAACTCTCTCTCTCTCCTCGAAAGAAATTAGGGTTTTCAAGAAATTTTTTGAGTCTCAAAAAACTGCTTGCATAGAAAGTTGCGCCCTCCTAGAGCACATCTTTTGATCCTAGAATCAATTTTTTTGGATGTGTGAGTCTCCGAAAAAGTTAAGCCCTAGTTTGATAGCTATACCAGAAAACTGTTGAACCATAAAGCTGCAGAAGTTGAATCTTGCAAGTCTGATATGAAGGTGAAGAATTGAAATCTCTAGAATCCAAGCACACCAGTCAACTCACCTCATTCAAGTGCATCTCTTGGTAAGATCAGTTTCTCATTACACAAAATTTCAATTTTTTGTGATTTTCTGACATGATGGCCCCAAGCACTAAGCTTGAGGACAAGCTAGAGGGCATAGATAATTTCCGATCATGGAAATACAAGATTTGTCTCATTCTACAAGAGAATGATCTTGATAAGTATGTCAAAGAAGAATTGTCAGAACCTAAAGAATCTGAAGCCAAGGAGAAGCATAGAAAGGATATGATTAGGGCACAAAGGATTATTGTTGACTCCATCAAGGATCACTTGATCCCTCAAGTGTCTTCCAAGAAGACCCCAAAAGAAATGTATGATGCCCTTTCCAGAATGTATGAAGGAAGGAACATTAACAGGAACATGAATCTAAGAGCTCAAGTGAAGAGAACCAAGATGAGTCATGGAGAATCCATCCAAGATTACTTCACAAGGGTTTATCAGATCAAAGAGAAAATAGAATCTATTGGAGATAAGCTTGATGAAGATGAACTGGTTACGACTGCTCTCAATGGTCTCACTAGACCCTGGGAGTCCTTCATCCAGATGATGTGTGCCAGAAACGAAAGCATGGAGTTTGATGTGGTATGGGAATATTGCATTCAAGAAGAGACAAGAGTGGCAAATAGAGAAGCCTTATTAAAATAAGATGATCAAGCCCTAGCCACTCACACCAAGAAAAGAAGAGGTCAATCCAATTTCAAGAGAATAAATTTCAAGGAGTCTCAACCTCCTAGAAGAATTCAAAAGGTAAGAGAAACTCCTCCAAGAAGAGACTACTCTAATTTTCAATGTTTTCATTGTGACAAGAGAGGACACATTGCTGGAAATTGTCCCATAAAGAAACAAGAATATAGGAAGAGAATCAACAACAACAAAAGATATCATGCTCACCTAGAGGAAGATGAAGATGAAGAAGACGAAGAAGAAGGACCTCCAAGAAAGCAAATAAGAGAAGAAGATGTAGAAGAGCATGTACTATTCTCTGCACTCTCTGGGTCTGTAACACCTGAAGAAGACACTTGGCTTATTGATAGTGGTGCTTCAAAGCACATGACGGGAAAAAATAGAACTCTATCCAAACTTGAAGAAATAATCTATCCTTAGAAAGTATCCCTAGGAGATGACTATCAATATCCGATCGAAGGAGTTGGTGAAGCAAGCTACAAACTTGATTCAGGTAATCCTCTAAAGATGAAAGATGTATTGTATGTACCTGGTTTAAAGAAGAACTTAATTTCTATCTCAGCTTTAGATAAGAAAGGATTCATAGTTGCTTTCATAGATGGCCAAGTACTCATGTGGCCCAAAGGAAATAATATTGAAGATGCAATCATCATTGGTGAAGAAGAAGGAGGCTTGTATAAACTCAAGGGGCACTCAGAAACAACCTTTGTTCATGAGTCCACTAACCCTAGTGAACTATGGCATAGAAGGCTTGCCCACATTAATTACAAAGCTATACCTCATGTGAATAAAGTAGTGACGGGATTACCAGATATGAATTTCAAACATGAAGGAATTTGCAAAGGATGTGCGAAGGGAAAGAACATCAAGAATCCATTTCCGAAAAATGAAACTAAAACAAAAGGTACATTGGAATTGATTCATTCAGATGTTTGTGGACCAATGTCTTCTACATCCTTAAGTGGATTTGAATATTATATCACATTTATTGATGATTTTTCAAGAAAGAATTGGATATACTTCTTGAAATCAAAGAGTGAAGTGTTTGAGAAATTCAAGGAGTTCAAAGCCTTGATAGAGAATCTTTCAGACAAGAAAATAAAGACACTTCGTTCAGACAATGGAGGAGAATATACCTCAAAATAATTTGAGGCATTTTGCAAAGATTCCAGAATTAAGAGGGAACTAACTACTCGCTACAATCCTCAACAGAATGGGGTTGTGGAAAGAAAGAATAGAACCATCATGGAGGCAGTGAAGACAATGATATATGATCAGGATCTTCCAATGCATCTATGGGCAGAAGCAGCAAGAACTGCTGTGTATGTGCAGAGTAGAATATCTCATAGTTCTCTTGGGTTCAAGACTCCAGAAGATATTTTCATAGGAAAGAAGCCTGAGGCAAGTCACCTCAAGATATTTGGTTGTCCAATATATATTCATATACCAAAAGAGAAAAGAACCAAGTTAGACCCTTCTGGAAAGAAGGGGATATTTGTTGGATATTGTGAAGTATCCAAAGCATTCAAAATTTACATTCCTGGATTCCATCACATGGAAATTAGTCCAGATGTGACATTGGATGAATAGGTAGCCCTCAAGAGATCCAAGAAGTGCCAACATGAAGAAGTGAATGAAGAAGAGACACCTCCCAGAAATAAAGAAACTACATGTATCCCTGAAGATGAAGCTCCTGAAGAACATGACATGACAGAACCTCAAGAACCTCATGTTATGGAGATATGAAGAAAGAGAAATCCTGCTTGGACAAGAGAAATTATACGAGAGGCGGAAAGATATGGAGCTCATGAAGGCTCCATAAGGGAAAGAAAGAAACCTAATACTTTTTCCAACTATGTAGCCTTGATGTGTGATATGGTAGATCAAGAACCTACAAACTACGAAGAAGATGTACAAAAGAAGGAATGGTTAGAAGCAATGATTGAAGAATACCAGTCAATAATGAAGAATGATGTATGGGATATAGTTCCCAAACCAGAAGTAAAGAGTATAGTATCCTCCAAATGGATATTCAAAATAAAGCATGCAGCTGACAGAAGTATCGAGAAGTATAAAGCAAGATTTGTGGCCAGAGGTTTCTCTCAGAAAGATGGAATTGATTATGAAGAGACATTTTCCCTAGTAGCATGGTATACTTCCGTTAGAGCTATCATGGCACTTGCATCCATGATGAAGTGGGACTTACACTAGATGGATGTGAAAACAACCTTCCTAAATGGTGTGATTGAAGAAGAAGTATACATAGATCAGCCACAAGGATTTGATGTTAAATATAGACATACTCACATATGCAAATTGAAGAAGGCCCTGTATGGCCTAAAACAAGCTCCTTGATCTTGGTATGGAAGGATAGATAGTTTCCTATCAAACATGGGCTTTACCAAGAGTAAAGCTGATCCTAACCTTTACCTCAAGGTTGTAGAAGATGAACCTGTCATCCTACTACTATATGTGGATGAATTATTCTTGACAAGGAATGAGAAACAGATTATGGAAAGCAAGAAGAAACTAGCAGAAGAATTTGAGATGAAATACCTTGGGTTAATGCATTATTTCCTAGGTCTATAAGTATGGAAAAGTTCAGAAGGAATCTTTCTCAACCAGGGAAAGTATGCAGTAGAGATATTGAAAAGATTCAATATGTTGGAATACAAAGCCATGGCTACTCCTATGGATTCCAACCTGAAGCTGTTAGTCGATAACTCATCAGAGTTAGTGGATGTGACTCATTACAGACAGATCATTGGGTCATTGATGTACTTAACAAATACTAGACTAGACATTTGTTTTGTTGTGAACACCTTAAGTCAATATCTAGTTCAACCTAGACGGGTTCACTTGGTAGCTGCAAAACATGTGATGAGATATCTGAAAGGGACTATAGATTTTGGTCTATACTATGATGGTAGCCATGAGTATAGATTGTATGGCTATAATATGCATATTGGGATGGAAGTATCTCAAATAGAAAGAGCACATCAGGTGGATGTTATAGTTTGGGATCTGCTATGATTTCATGGTTTTGCAGAAAACAGTCCAGTGTTTCTCTAAGCACAGCTGAAGCAAAATACATAGCAGCTTGCTCTGATAGTTGTGAAGCAATATGGCTTCAGAAGATGATGTCAGGATTATTCAACCTAGAGTTGGATACTACCGTGATTCTATGTGACAATAAAAGTTGTATAAATATGATAGAGAACCCAGTATTCCATGACAGATCGAAGCACATACAAATTAGGTATTTCTACATTCGAGATATGATGCAAAAAGGATCCATAAAGCTCCATTATGTGAGTACCAATGAACAAGTTGCTGATGTGCTGACAAAGCCTCTGTCTTGAGTAAAGTTTGAACACTTTAGAGACAAGCATGGTGTGGTTCAGAAAGACCTTCCTCGAAAGGGGGAGTAGTGATGTTGCAATGGGATTGTATCATCCCTAGGCACTTTCCCTAAAGTGATCTGGTGACCTTGATCCTCGCGAATGAAGAGGGATTGTATCATCCCAGGACATATGTCCATAATAGATCTAGTTACTTTGGTCATCGAGAATGTTGTAAGATTGTATCATCCTTGAACCTCGATTCAGAATGGATCCGATGACTTTGGTCATCAAGATGGTAGGATTGTATCATCCGTGAACCTCAGTTCAGAATGGATCCAGTGACTTCAGTCATTGAGATGGTAGGATTGTATCATCTGTGAACCTCGGTTTAGAATGGATCCAGTGAATTCGGTCATCAAGATGGTAGGATTGTATCATCCTTGAACCTTAGTTCAGAATGGATCCGGTGACTTCGATCATCGAGATGGTAGGATTGTATCATCCATGAACCTCAGTTCAGAATGGATCTAGTGACTTCAGTCATCGAGATGGTGGGATTGTATCATCCTTGAACCACAGTTCAGAATGGATCTAGTGACTTCGGTCATAGAGATGGTAGGATTGTATCATCCTTGAACCTCGGTTCAGAATGGTTTCGGTGAATTTGGTCATCGAGATGGTAGGATTGTATCATCCTTGAATCTCGGTTCATAATGGATCTGGTGACTTTGGTCATCGAGATGGTAGGATTGTATCATCCTTGAAAATAGGTTTAGAATGGATCCGGTGACTTCGGTACTCAACAATGTGGTGCGATTGCATCACCCTTGGACTTAGTCCTAAAGTTATAGGGACTGATTATCCCGTAATCAATCCAGAGACTTCGGTTGTCGAGAGTGTGATGATGATGATGTTTTTGATTGGAATATCAGAGTGTGATGATGATGATGATGATGTTCCTGATCGAAAGATCATAGTTTGATGATGATGATGTTCCTAATTGAAAGATCATAGTTTGATGATGATGATGTTTTGATGATGATGATGTTTTGATGATAATGATGTTTTGATGATGATGTTCCTAATCAAAAGATCAGAGTTTGATGATGATGATTCTGATCGAAAGATCAGAATATGATGATGATGATGTTGCTGATCGAAAGTCAAAGTGTTGAATATAATGTTGCTGATCGAAAGGTCAAAGTACTGAAGATGTTGCTAATCGAAAGTTCAAAGTGTTGAAGATAATGTTGTAGATCGAAAGGTCAAAGTGCAGAAGTTGTTGCTGATCGAAAGGTCAAAGTGCTGAAGATGTTGCTGATCAAAAGGTCAAAATGCTGAAGATGTTGTTGCTGATCGAAAGTTCAAAGTGCTGAAGATGCTAATGCTGGTTAAAGAGTTGCTGTCGTTGAAGATTGAAGACAAAGACTATATAATGTTGAAAATATTCCAATGATTTATAGATGTGTTACCTTGATGATGTTGATTATGTCCTCTATCTCTCTCCTACTATTGTTGTTGTTGTTGTTGTTGTAGAATACCCTTCTCACTAAGGGGGAGTGTTGAAATATTGTAACTTCGAAGAATATTCTATATGTATCTTTTTGTGGTCCCCGATGGTCCTATCAGGAGAACCACTTGTATTACTTTGTACCCCAATGTTTCTAATTGGAAGAACTAATAAGAGTCATGAGGTAGTCCCCTCTAATTGTAAAGGTGGGTCATTAGCACCCTAGTGTGGTTACTTGAGCCTACATGTCGGATGAGTTAATTTAAGTGAATAGATGAATATAAATAGAGGTGTAGCGCTCCTCATTTGGAGCACACGCTCTCGCTTGTGTAGCACATTAGTGGAGAAGAGAAGAGTAGCTAGAGAAGGAGGAGGATCTGGCTTTGATCTCCTTGTTGGTTTAATCTTTTATCTTTTGGGGAATCTCTATTGAGGAAGCTTTTGCTGGGTTTTTCCCTTTAGGGTTTTCCCAGGATAAATCTGTGTTGTTCTTGTGATACTATTTATTTCATTGATCCTGTTTATATGCTTTTGTTATGAAAAATGAAATGATATACTGATGTCTTAGCTAAGCATATGAAAATTTAACAAATGACCACACTTGTCGATATCGTTTTTCATGCAGTTGAATCTTTCTCCTCTTGATGTATTCCTTATTGCAGCTTGTGCATCCTATCCCCTTTCCAATAGGACCCTAACACAAACTTGTGGCTCATCCTTGAGCCACGCCGGCTAGAAATTACTTTTGCATCCAACATTGTCCTGAATTCATCGTATAAAATTTTTAATTCATTGATGGTTTCTTTGACCTTCGCTTTGATTTTTGTGCACTTCTCCACTTATTGCTCTGTTGGGTATTCCTCATTCATCATTTGTACTTTGTTAAATTCCTCCTTCATCTTCGTGATCTTTTCCATCGCTCTAAGTGACACCTCCTCTAATGCTCCCTGTAGTTAAGCTAATTGTGTCATCTATCCTCTGGTGTTTAGTACGTTCCTTATTGATGCGTTGTTGTATTTCCTTAAGTTTCCCTACCTTGGTTACTTGCGCTAGTGGGGTCATCCATTTGAGGGATCCCTGTAGAGATGACAATTGCGCTTTTGTTTTAGTTAGTTGTGCTTCCAGTTGGTGTAGTTTCTCATCTTGCAACAAATTCCCCCAATAGTTGTTGATCTCCTTTGCAATTGTGTGCACTATCTTCTCACTCTCTGCAAGTTTTGTTTCGGTATCCTCAATGACTCCTCTTCTTTCTGTGAGCTTTTCTAGCGGTGTGCTTACATCTCAACATTCTCTTTACTCATATCGATGACTATCTTTCTCAGTCATGACACCTTTTCTTCGACAACAAATTCTGGGGTAATGTATGAAGTCTCTTCCCATGCAATCGAGATTACTCTCTCCAATCACTGTATGTTGTCAAAATCCTTGGTATTTTCATTCACAATTTCCTCTTGCTCCATCTTCATTTACTGAATATCTTATTTCACCTTCGTTACTTGCTCTCGAGACTTGACCAATTGGTCATGCACGATCATGCACCATCTCTTAGCGGTCTTTGATCTCTTGAATTGCTTCATGCTGGAGGTAGGACACCATATGCATTGGAATCTCTTTAATGTCGAGGATGATCAAATCAAATTTATTTAAGGTGGTGTTGGAATCCTCATTCCATGTTGTTATTTCTTGTGACGAAATCTCAATCATCCACACTTTCTTTCCAATACTTACCTCGACTACTATTTGTGGTGGATCTGTTTGCGGTACCCTTGTCTCTAGCACTACATTGGTTAGTGATTGCAACAACCCCTTCACTTGGTGGAAATACCATTTAGCATGTTTCTTTACTTGTGCTTGTATTTTTTTGGTCATCATGGTAATTATGGCCAATATCTTGCTTGGTCATCTGAGAGCTTCATGGTACTACTCCCTTCACCTGGTTCAAACCAATTCTTTCACCGCACCTCTTCCTATTGCTTCTCTAGCTTTGAATCTATCAGAGTTACTAGTGATTCTTCCTGCGAGTCCTCATCAGATTCCTTCAGCTACTCCTCCTCGATTGGAATATCTAGTGGAATTCCAACTTTTGTGTCTGACAGTTCGTCAATGCTCACTAGAATTTTCCATTCTAGTGTCCAATCGGTGATGATGGCGTCCATCTCTTCATCAATCAACTTGTATTGTTTCGACAACCACTGATGCTCTGTGTCATGTCATTCCTAAATAAGGATAGCATGTGGGCCTATTCTTAACTGCACAAGCCTCCGATACTTTGACGTAACCTCGTTTGTGAGTCGCGATATTTTTCTTGTCGCATCCCGCAGTGCCTCCAAGTACAAATGGAACTAAATGTTTTTGTCAGTTTTTTGGTCCTTGTGGTTGAGCACCCATATATTATTGTATCATGATCCTTTGCAGATATTGACATCTTCAATATACATTCCTTGATAGTACTTTCTATCCATCCAATCCACAAGTGCAATAAGGATTAGTAACCAAGAGTAGGTAAATGTCCTTCTCCCCGCTTGCACTGATATGTCATCTTCCATCAACTGGTCGAGAAAAAATAAATCCCAATTAATATGAACTCCTATTGTGCATTACTCCATGCATGTGATAACTCCTTATGTCCACTAGTTTTTCCTGTTCTTGGGCATGCTTTTCATGGCCAACAGCCTTAGTGTGATTCAAACTCCCTGTTCATTAATGGTGCTAATGACATAAGCTCTCTTATCGTGTATCACATCATACTTATTCTTTAGGCTTGCATCGATCCTTTTGTCATTTTACTTCCCTTTGAATTATTGGGACGGATCAACCCATGACTTGGGAAAAATGGTGATTTTTGCTATCAAATTGAATTTGATAGCAACTTTTGTATCCAACCATAGATACCCACCATGAAAAAATGATACCAACTCCTTCACACAGGAATTAATCTTTGTCGAGCAGCCAAAATGCGGCATGTGGATGATGGCCAAAAACCCTGACCGCTCCAACCCCAATTCCAATTATGTTGTTTCTCTTATGATGGGACCCTTGTCTCTATGTGCTCTATGTTTGTACAAATCCATTGTGCATTCTAGATAGGCCAAAATTTCACGATCGTTGTATTTCAGCTTCTGCAATCGCGGAACAATATTCATCGTTACATGTACTCCCTTTGGATTTGTCGGTATTTTGATGCTATACTTCTAATTCTTGTTGACATGTACCACCAGTGCTCCTAGATTCTATGTTGGTACATACCCATAGATATCATCTACTATCGGCCCTTTTCGTATTGTGGAGTCCTCCCCTCCTGTCTTCGATGGGCTAGCTTCTGCCTCTACTGCCCTTGTTGAAATGCGAGTTGATTTGATCCATCGTTATGGGGAGATTGGATGAATTGCATTCCTCTTCTTCCTAGGTGGTCGTGTTGATATGGTTTGAAATTTGGGATGTTCTTCCATAATTGGTATGTTGTGCAGCAATGATCCCTGCGTACTGGTACTTGAAATAATTTGTGCCATAGCTAATCTTCACTTCTCTCCTATCCTTTCCTTTGCTTTAATTCATCTTTGAAAATGATCACAATGGTTTAATACATGCCTCATGGTTGATTCTTATAGCCTCTGCTACTCCCGTGCAAAGGATTTTGATCATCATTGCCTAATCCCTCAAAGATTTACCAAATCTGGCGTTGATTCTACAAATCTAATGGTCCAATTTCTCCATTAATGCGCATATTTCCCACTTGCATCATCACTCTTCAGGTTTAATTGTTACATTTATTATTTGATTTGTCCATGTTGTGCATCGTCCGATATTTCTAAGATCCAAACTTTGTTGCAATTTGTTTTACCTTTTTTTTGACACACTTTGTTGTGATTTAATTTTCCTTTTCTTTCGACACTTTCCCCCTTTTTTTTCACTTACATAGTTGTCAGTAGTGGTGTCGCACCTAGCTATCCCAATAGGGATTTAACTAACTTCCATTTACTATCTTTGGTAGTAATACTCTCTCTAACTATTGCAGTTGTACTGCACCTTCATCGGTGATGAAATGAATAATATAGATTCCTAACCAATGCATATGTATCTTACTTGGATGCTTTGCAAACTTGTTGTCATATAGGAGAACCATATCTCCGCTGGAAGTACTTTTCTTTTACATGGCGGTCATGCCATGCCTTATGTCAATCCTTCTCTACTTGCTGGTGGAAACCTGCGATGAACCAATCGTCCTTGAGTTGTAACAACTGCGTCAACCTTTCTTCAATAGCTCCTTCATCACTCATGCCTATCGTTGCTGCTATGCATAAGCTGGGAACAATGTACTCCATCAGAATTACCGCTTCTTCTCCATAAACAAGATTTAATGGCGTTTGTCCTGTCAATATTTTACATGTTGTCTTGTTGGCCCATAGTATCGCAGGGATTTTCAGATCCCAATTGTCATGATTTGCGTTGCATATATTCGTTAGCGCATGTTCCAATATCCTGTTGAATGCTTCCAATTATCCATTCACTTGTGGGTGATATGGAGTACTCTTCTTTTGTTGTATCTTAAATTCCTCAATCATCGCGCTAATCATTTGATTGACAAAGTGATTCCCTTGGTCACTCATTAATATATTGGGATATCCGAATTGAGTAACCACACTTTTGAATAGGAACCTGGTTGTTGTCGCAGTTGTACATTCTATTACTGGTGTTGTCTCTTCTCATCATGTCAAGTATTCTATCACAATGATGATATAGTGCACACCCATCCTTTTCCTTGGAGGATGGATGAGTCCCACAAAATCCATAACCCATTTTTCAAATGGTTGTAGCATTATCTGAGGTACTCGAGTCATCTTGTCCCGTCGTGAAAGATTCCCCATCCTTTGACCAAGTTCACAACTCTTAGCATAATCCACGACATTGCTGTGCATTGTTGGCCACAATAAACTAGCTCGGAGTATCTTCCTAGCAGTTGCCCGACCTCCATAATGTCCTCTTGCAATTCCACCATGTGTCTCTTCCAATAATCTCTCCTTCTCATGCATTAGAACATATCGACATATAATTTCATCGGATCGCATTTTGTAGAGTTGTCATGTGATTAGATGGAAATCTGCAGCTTTGATGACCAGATGCTTCTTTTGACTTGTGGTGAATTCCTCTGGTCCTTTGTTTGTCACAAAAAATTGGATAGTTTTCTCATAATGGTGATCTACCATTCTGATCTTAAACATTTGTGCATCAGGTAAGTCGTCCTCGATGCTCCCTTGTTCTTCACTTGTCTTAATCCTTGAAACTTGATCAAGTCCTGCATTCAACCGTCTTGGATTCACAATGATCTTGAAATCGAACTCTTGGAATAGTAATAAGCATCGAAAATATATTCCCCCCAACAAAATAATGTTAACCAGGTACTTCAGTGCTGAGTGATCTGTAAACATTTTGAAATGTACTCCCAATAGGTAGTTGCATAATTTTTGTAATACATACACCATCACCAATCCCTCCCTATCTGTCGTTGTGTAATTTCTTTTCACAGTAGAAAACTTCTGAATTGCAAATGTGATTGGGCAATCAATCACTCCTTTTCCTGGTTGTTGGAGCAGGGCCCTGCAGCTATAGGAAAAGCTGCTATATCGGAACAAGAAAGTCAAATGAAATAGTACCTGAAGCGGCCGAGAAGAGAGCTCAACCATTGCATTTAAGGCAGCAGCGACGATAGGAGGGCTCAACTACCCTCATGAATGGAGAAGGAGCAACGAGCCAAGGTATTAAAGACAAAGGACAGAAGGGGAGTAATCAAGGAAGCAGCGCCCATACCCACGATCAGAACCGAAAAGTGTGGAAGACTGCAGAAAGCTGCAGTGTGACTAGTAAGCGGCATTTCAAAGTACAGATAGGCCGACTGTCACAGTTAGGGTTTTGGGTTACTGTTGGGATAGGCCCATAGTTTTGTATCATGGTGAGACCTTTGGGCCACCTATTTAAGCATTTATTTTGTATTATGAAGGGTTAGATAACTAGCCAGAGAGCTAGTTAGAGAGATAGATAGCTAGCTAGTTAGTTGGTCGTCTGTTGTGTAAGATATTGAGGAAGAGTCAAGCTCTGGTTCTGTTATTAAGTCTGTAGTTATCTTACTGCAACCAATAGCTGACTCCTTGAGCATGAATGTAACAATCTGCAGGGATTGAGAGAGAGAGAGAGAGAGAGGATATATTGTAAGAAGAAAGCATAATAGGAAGAGAAGAGATCTAAGAGAGAAGGGCTCCTAGGTGAGTGCGTGGAGTTTCCCAGAAGATCTCAAGATGCATAAGAGGTTGCAGTGGAACTGTGTGTACTCTCTCAAGATATAATAGAAACACAGTTCCTGTGGACGTAGCTTCCTCCCTGGAAGTGAACCACGTAAAATCTATGTGTTGTGCGACTGTTTCATGTGATTGTGCTCTACTTACTTGCTATCTGTGATCTGTTACATGAACGTTTCATATCAGTTAATGAATGTATGTATTCTATCCTTCAGTTGTAGTAACATAGAAGGTTAAATGTGTTAAGTATTTTGCATATGAGTTTATCAGTGCTTGATTCACGACAGCTAACAGTTACAGTGTTAAGTGACTTCTGTATATTTAGTTCAACAAGTTGAGCGTGATTAATGTTAAGCGTGTTAGATTGTAGAGGCTAAGTGAAGTTATTTAACACCTTAATGAAGGTTACTGAGCTATTATACCCAGAGAGGAAACCTCTGGACCTT
This sequence comes from Pseudotsuga menziesii, assembly GCA_001517045.1. NCBI lineage: Eukaryota > Viridiplantae > Streptophyta > Pinopsida > Pinales > Pinaceae > Pseudotsuga > Pseudotsuga menziesii. The sequence goes on from LPNX010508487.1 coordinate 103,075, forward strand.
GAGAGTTGATAAGCATATTAAGTCTTACTGTAGGAAATATCGCGGCGTAGAAAGGCGATATCGCACTGTCGGAGGGGCTGCGGTGTGAGATATCACAGGTTAAGAGTTGAGCAGAAGAGTAATTTTGTGCATCATCCTAGAATCTGCGACATGATAAGAGTTAGTCCCATAGCAGAGTCGGCTAGAAAGAGAGAAACATCCCGTGAACAGAGATCCCACTGGTTAAGTAGAGTCAAGAGAATCTAGGATGCTACAGAACCTGGTTGAGGAAACATGATTCTTCAGCCACCCCATCTAGGATCACTTCGGGTGATACTTTAGGCTGTTCCACGGTCTGTCACCAAAAGGGCCAATGAGCTAGGGGTTTTGTTGGTACAATAAAGTAAACCCAGGTCTGCACATCTGAAGCCAACACTGGTTGAGCCAAAATCACTCCTAATGTGATTGATGAGCATCAATATGGATGTGAAACTCCTTCGTCAAGTATGGAAAAACTAATATCGGTGTTCCATCCATTTTCTGCTTAAGAGTATAGAGACTTCTATGACATTCGTCGTTCAATTTGAACTATGCATCTTTCTTCTATAATTTATCCATTTGTTCCATGATCGTTGTGTATCCCCTTATGAAATTCTGGTAATATCTTGTGTGACCCAACGTCACCCTTAGCTGTTTTACTGTCGTCGATGTTGGTAGGTTGACTATTACTGCAATCTTAATTGGATCGACCAACATACCTTCCTTGCATACAATATGTCCCACTGGAATCCAAAATGGAGCAAACAATACACACTTCTTCATATTCAGCAAGATCTGATGCTTCCAACATCTTTCTAACATTAGTCGAAGCTTCGTAGTGTAGTGTTTTACCAACCCATAGAGGGTCTAATCATCCATATAGGCTGCTAGGAATTTATGAATGAAGTCCTTAAATGCAGTGAGAACTATCCTTGAAAAAATGGTAGGACTGTTCTTGAGACCAAATGACATCACCGTGTACTAAAAACATCCTCATTCCATTACGAAAGTGGTCTTGTGCATATCCTCCTTGGTAATCCTTTTTGGGTGGGAGCCTGAAAATTCATTCGTGAAAAAATAAATATCTTGTCCTCCTAATCCTTCCAATACTTTGTCAGTGAACGATGTTGGGAATGGATCATGAAGAATTGTGTCATTCAACTTCCTTAGGTTTACACAGATTCAGATTTCCCCTATCATTTCGTCTTTTACAACCATCATATTGATTCATTCTGCATCTTCAACTGGTTCGATAATGCCAACATCCATCATTCCTTCTAATTTTTCTTTGACATGTTCCTTGTGTCGGAGGTTCAATCGGTATGGACGTTGCGTCACTCGTTTCACATATGTATTTAGAGGAATCTTCATTTCTCCTAAGTCACCTAAAATCCCTTTCATCTCATAGAATTTCATCGGAAATAAATACTGGAATTCATACAGTAGGTCAGTGATCTTCTCCATGGTTGTTTCATCCCAATAATCCCCAATATTAGAAAATTTTGGGTCCTTTGTCCTCCCAATATTGACCTTTCTTATATCGAGCAGTTGTTTAACTTTGTTGGATGGTATTTCTGGTGCTGTGATATCTTGACTTTCCTATGATTCGGAGATGTTGAAAAATCTTGAATCATCTTCATCGTCAGGCTCTCCTGTCACGTTGTAGCATTCTGAAATTAACTATGCTCTTGGTATCTTCTGTGATTCCTTCAGTAACTCAGATGGAACTATTTCCAACACTCTATTGTGGATGTCTAGAAGTGTGCTATGTATGAATGAATTGTTATTCGAAAAGCAGAAAGTATGACTGAAGCTAATAGTTAGTTATTACCATGTTGTAGTTTCCCTTCACAGTTCTATCAAAGCGTACTATCTCTATGGTATTTATTCCAATATATGGACAAATGCATTGACCCATTCTTCCTTCAGCTTCAATACCCTTGCAGTTTGGCATGTGACCAAATGATCACTAGGATCATTCCTTCCATCATATTTCTTTCCTTGGTAGTTCTCCACTTCCCCAAATTGAACTTCCATTAATCCATGACATATCTAATAGTCTCTTACTGAGGCCTTGTGTGCATCCCACCATCTCGTCGGAGTAGCCTTCAGTGCTTCTTCCAACACCAATAGTTGATGAGGCTCTAATAATTTATCCTTGAATCCTTCAATAAAACTATCCAAGTTAGGTATCCCTTCATACGCCGACAGTTCGATGACTTTTGTTTCTATCCAGTGCAACGATTGAGTAACTCACCCACATTTTCTTATCGATAATTCATGTAACCGATTTTGTAAGTTCTCTAGTGCATTTTCAAAGTCAGATGATGTGGAGCTAGTACTTCACCATCCCATATCTCCATCTGCAGTGGGGTTGATGTAGTCTTCAAAAATATTATAGGCAATTATCCCATCCTCCCACAACTTACTCTTTCATTGGTTCGACGTTTCTTCAGCCTTTGGGATCTAACGGGGCAATGATATACATGTCACAATTCTCAAAATTCATTAATATTTTCTTGAAGTTGATAACTACCAAATTGTCATTTTCCAACCAATCCCCAACAACGCGGGATATGAGTTTCTTTCGTTGACTATCTCAATCACGCCGAAGTATGTGTTTGTCTTTAGTCCCTTGACTTTGACAGGTAGGTGGGGTACTCTACCAATTGGAGATACCCTAGACTAATTGGCTGGTTACAATTGTACAAGAGACCAAACTAACTTTGGATTCCCCATCCTTTCCCATGTTTTCTTTGTTAGGATATTTACGTCTAATCCTAGTTCCAAAATGACTGAATCCATGTCATAATCACTGATCTGGAATCTAATTCTCATTTTCGGTCCCATGTTGATCCAACTAGCAATTGGAAGGTTGTCAAGCCTCGACATGTTTTCTCTGTAGGTTCTCCTCATCAGGTACGCCTCGACATGTTCTCTTCAACAGGTTCACCTTGGCAGGTCCACCTCGACATGTTCAATTCGACAGGTTGACATCGATAAGTCTGCCTCGACATACATCATACCAACATGCCTCTTTCTTCCAGTCATCTGTGACTTTCGAAATTGTGAACCATTATAACTTCTTTTGTAATTGACCATAACAGGTAGTCACCCAAGTGTCTCAGCATGCTATATAAGCATGTACACTAATGTAATATACATCAATTCTGATTCCTCCATCTTTCATGGAGAAGAAGTTATAAATTGGTGCGAATTCTTGTATATTGTCTATGTGCATATTTCTTGTCGACCTGGTGTATTTCCTACTTTGCTATCTCTTCTTATATGCTTCCTCCAAAATAGTACTCGAATCATTCAGTTGACTTTTGTCCCAGCGTGCACCTAGGAATGGTCTGTATCACTGGTATCAGAGCAAGATCTTGTTCACAGCTTAAATTACATAAGCACTTCCATCAAAGTTATTTAACTTATGCCCATTCAAACACACTCACAAACTTAGAAACACAAGCAAGGACTTCCTCTGACTTCAGAAAATATGGCCGAAGAAGAAGACTATAGACATGCAATTGACGAGGCAGAACAACTCATAAAAAAAGAACTGGCTCACCAACGAACTGAAACGTTCATCTAGTTCAGCGTGATTCTCATGCGAGTCTCTTCGAAATCTGGGTAATCCTCGACACAGCCTCACTCCGATAAAATCATCCCCTTCAAAGTGAAAATGAATATGGACATACCGAACCTTGAAGGCAAGATTAACATGGAATCCGTCGACAATTGGGTGCAACAACTGGAATATTACTACTCGGTGCATCAACTCTCCGAAGTGGAAAATATCACCATTGCATCCTTAAAAATGTTAACCTCTGTACACTACTAGTGGGAGAATCTATCGAAAAAATGGAAAAATAAGAGGACCCCATAAACACATGGGTAAAATTTGTTGAATATTTCCAAAAGGAGTTCTATCCACCCAAGTATCTTGAACAACAATATAAGAAGTGGAAGCAACTAAGGAAATGGAAAGACCAATCCTCATAGAGTTACACCGGTGACTGCTATTGACTCATGGATAGATTTGGCATCCAAGAAGAATAGAAATTGCTTTTCCTGAAGTATGTTAGTGGCTTATCCCCATACATTCAGCAAGAGATGGATTTTCTGACTGTTAGTATGCTTGAGGATGCATTTCATTATGCCAACAAGATTGAATCTAACCAGAAAGGAAAAGAACATTTCGCGAACAAGCCAACAACCTTGAACATTCAACAAGAAGTCACCAACCAACTCCGACAAGTTCAAGAACCCTTCTCAGTTGACTCCGCCAAAGCCCGATCATCAAAAGAATAACTTTCAGAAAGACAAGAGGGATCACAACAAACAATCTCCTACCGAGAAATGGTGTGATTATCACAGTTCAGCATGGCATGATACGTCAGAATGCAAAGCTCAAAATACATTTTTGGAAATTTTTTTGACACCCGACTTGTCCTATTCTCTTTACTTCAACCTCGACCACTACGACAACCTCGAATATCATCGATGAGGAGGAAGGATAGAGCCTATTCCATACATGGATACGGGTTTAGAAAAAATAAATTACATTTGATTGTGGATAATGGTAGCTAAAAGAACTTCGTTTCTAAAGATCTTGTAAAGATATTAGGTCTTGTCACCACCCCACATCCCCATATTTACAATATCGATTGGATGAAGGATGGGCAACAACTAAGGATCACACATCAATGCCAGCTCACCTACTTCATTAATCCTTTTGAATATTAAGTCTTCTATAATGTGGCACCTCTTTTCGTAGGTGACACCCTGTTTGAGAAACCCTACCTATGGGATCGACATGGTACATATCAGTCATGGCCTCAGAAGGTGATTGTCAAAATCCAGAATCAATGGTATGGCATACCAAAGTGACAACCCACATCAACAGCTGCTATGATATATGCCAAACAAACAAAGAATCTTATCAATCATGCTCAAAATTTCCCATTAATCATGATAAAGCATCAACATTCTAGGAAGACTACAGCAATAACTTGACTCACCGACCAACGCAGCTCCCAACAAGAACAGATCAGGTGCATTCTTCAAGAATACCAAAACATATTTCAAGCACCCAATGGAGTACCTCTGCATTGTCAGATAAAACAATCCATTAAACTTGTTCTTGGTTCTTCATTACCTAACACATCTATTTACAGAAGATCCATTCTCGAAAATGAAGAGATTCACAAGAAAATACATGAATTGATCGACAAGGGTTATATCTGCCCCATATCCTCTCCTTGTGGAATTACAGTAGTCTTTGTTCCAAATAAAGACAGTACTTGGCACATGTGCATCGACTATCGATCTCTCAACAAAATTTTAGTGAAGAACAGATACCTTCTTCCACGGATTGATGAACTCATCAACAATCTAAAATGTGCTAAGTTCTTTACAAACTCAACCTCAAGTCGGGATACCACTAGATTCCAATCGAGTCCATTGATGTATGGAAAGTGACTTTCAAGACCAAGGAAGGATTGTTTGAATGGTTATTCATGCCTTTCGGCTTAACCAATGCACCTGCAACCTTCATGAGATATATGCATGACCTCCTATGACCTTTCATCAGTAAGTTGTCATTGTCTATCTTGACGACATCTTGATTTTCAGTCGATCATGGGAAGAACATGTCAAACAACTTCGATAAGTTTTCAACACTCTCCGGTAACATGGACTATATCTGAACATGGACAAATGCTCATTTGCGATGACCAACATCAAACATTTGGGGTATGTAATTGAATCTGCAGGCATTAATGTCGACCCACAAAAAGTATAGATCCTCAAAGAATTGTCCATTCCTCAAAAGATTCATGAACTAATAATTTTTCTTGGTTTGGAAAATTTCTATCGATGATTCATACTTGGATTCAATCACATCGCATGCCCTTTGAATCAGTTGACAAAAGAAAATGGGAAAACTACCTTCCAATGGACACCGACACAACAACAAGATTTTGAACAACTCAAAAAAAAGATTTGTACTACAATAGTACTTGTGTTACTTGATTTTCATAATTTCTTTGAGATTAAGACAAATGCATCAGACTATTCCCTCGGCATAGTGATCACTCAGTTAGGTCACCCAGTTGCATTTCATTCTAAGACTTTCAGCAACATTGTTAGAAGGTACTCAACGTATGAGAAAGAACAATATGCCATTGTGCAAGCTCTTAATAAATGGAGACACTACATTCTTGGCAAGGAAATGGTCATCCTCACTGACCATAAACCTTTGTAGTTTGCTTCATCCTAGTCAAAACTACAAACACATTAGAGGAAATTTGGGGTCTAAAATGGGCCTTATAAGAAAACGCGCCAACAATAAATTTTGTGATTTGGAATTCAAGAACCAATAGAATTTCAATAAAATGAGTCAAGCATAATGGTTTAATTGACATATTTGTCATAAAAAAAAACTACTTTTTTGTTCATATTTTCGACATATCTCCTTGTGTTTTTACTCATAGTTCAGGCATGAGAGTTCGTTGGATGTGAAATTATATTCTGCATCCAACAAGCTCTCCCACTCTAAATTTGAGTAAAAATACAGGGAGATATGTCGAAAATATGAACAAAAAAAGCAATTTTTCTCATTCTTCCTCCAAAATTAATAACTAATATTTTATTATTTTAACTATTATTTTATCATTTTCCTTTGGAGGTCCATTTTATACCTCAAATTTACTCTAATCACTCTACAACTTAAGTGGATTAATTACCTACAACAATTTTTGTCGGTAATTAAGTATCGGAAAGGAAAAGTCAATGCCATAGCCAATTGTGTCAGCAGACCACCCATTGCTATACTGCCTACAATGATGAGTATGCAGAGTTACAACACCACTACTTGGCCATAGTTATATTCAATAGACTGCGATTTCTTTGCAATTTATCGATAGCTTCAAATCGACAAGTTGTCTACCACCGACTACTTCCTGAAGGACACCTTGCAATACAAGATTGGACAACTTTGTGTACCGACAAGTGAGCATCGATAGAAGCTCATTTTTAACGCACATTACACCAATACTGCAAGAAATTTCGGAGTCACAAAAACACTTGTTATCCTTGAAAAGTATTTCTACTGGCCTTCACTTAAACATGACATCAATAAGTACATTTGATCGTGCATGGATTGTGCCATTAATAAACTTCCAAATCGATGACAAGGACTATACACACCCCTTCCACTTCCTAGTCAACCATCGGAATCTATTTCTATCAACTGCTAGATGGGATATCGTACTACCAAACATTAGCATGACGGGATATTAGTAGTAGTCGACAGATTTTCCAAGATGGCTATACTCATACCATGCAAGAATACTACGACAACACAACAAACTATTCAACTCTTCTTTGAACATGTGTGGAAACATTATGGCCTATTGACGACCATTATTTTCGACAGAAATACTATATTTGTCAGCACCTTTTGGCAAACTTTATGGAAACATCTCGACACAAGACTTCCTTTGTTGACATCCTTCCATCTACAGACAAACAGACATACGGAAGTTGTAAATCACTTAGTAGTATAGTTGCTTCACATGTACAACCACAAGAATCATCGAACATGGGATGGCAGCCTTCCATACATACAACACAGCTACAATTGTGATCAACACAACTCTACGAGAAAGATTCCATTTAAGATATGTTATGGATTTCAACCCTCATTGCCTATCAATTTCATCAGTTCCTCAACACAGTCGAACAATACCGATTTCGAAGGACGAGAAGTGGAGAAAAAATTGAAGTTCATAATTCAAATCTACAACATTCAAAAGCAAGCAGAGGAAATGTTACAATGATGTAACGTAAAATCTAAGGCTCGAAACAACAAGCATTGTATTCCCCATTCATTCTAGAATGGATATCAGGTCTGGTTACATCTAAACAAGGAGCGCTTCACTGGTCCATACAAAAAGATGAAACATTTGCGACATGGTCCACACTGTATCCTTAAACAGATTGGAGAAAACATTTTTTTGCTCCACATTTATGCATGCCTTGGCCTACATCTAGTTTTCAATGTAGATATACTTCGAACATACCATGGACCCTTGTTGGAACAGAATGACTTGCAGATAGAAGAACCCAAATACGTACATCTAGATGTTCAACAACCTCTTCTTTGCGACACCATTGTGGGACGACGCATACGCCATACAAGGACGAACTTTATTCCCTTGTTCCAAGTGGCTAAATATGGACAGATCCCCATGCAAGGAAACTGGTACTCTGCTAATGAAGTTTCCAACAAGTTTCCTCACCTGAATGAATACACAATGGACCCCATTGTTTCTTAAGGAAAAACAAATAATCAAACTAGTAGTTGGCATGTTATCAATCCTTGACATGTTTTCTAGACAGGTCTGCCTCGATATGTTCACTTTAACAGTTTCTCCTTGATAGTTCTGCCTCTACATGTTTGATTCAACAGGTTTGCCTTGATAGGTCCACCTCGACATACAACATACCAACATTCCTCTGTCTTCCAATCATCTGTGACGATTGAAATTTTGAACTGTTATAACTTCTTTTGTAACTAAACGTAACGGGTAGTCACCCAAGCATCCTAACATCCTATATAAGCATGGACACTAATGTAATATACAACATTTTCGATTCCTCCATATTTCATGGAGAATAAGTAATAAATTGGTTCAAATTCTTGCATATTGTATGTGCACATACTTCTTGTCGACCTAGTGTATTTCTTGTGTTAGCACTCAGAATGTACCCAGGTTGTGAAAGGTAGATCCCAAGGTAAAAATAGAACCACTTTAGACTGTATTTTGATCTAATACAATCAGGGAGGGATCTCTCAGTATTTACAAAGCATTCTTACTCAAGATATTTAATCAAAACAGTTAGAAGGTCAGATTTATGGTATGAAAAATAGGACAAGTTTGTTTTTTTTAAAGATTTGGTGGGATAGTCATGGAGGAGGCCATTGTGTAATGGAGTCAACAATAAGATTTGATATAGGTTGCAAGAGGTAGGGGTTTGAAAGGATCATGGAAAGAGGCAAGGTAGACACCATTTCCTCAGTCTTGAGGCTTTTTTGCAGTTCAATTAAAAGACAAAGAAGGCATACCATCAAGCAGAGCACCAAGCTTAGGTGAGTTCTAAAAGAATTTAGAAGAAAATGCTTGAAACAATGGACCTAGAGCATGCAAGATGAATTGTAGCCCATAAAACTACTTTTCAAACATGAAAGAAAGACAAAATGGAGTGGAAAACAGGATAAACAGTCACATAAGGAAATCACATACTGAGAAAAGTAACGGCACCAGAAATCCTACCATGGAAACTTCAATATTCCTCCTCTACAATTTTTATTCATTCTAGAAAACTGAAACCTATTAAAATGAAGAGCCTCTCTGCTCTTGAAACTCCAACCCTAGATCTATCTATTACATCCCATTGTACAGTAAAACAACCTCTACCTAGCTTTGAATTTGAAATCTAACTAATTTCTAAAAATAGGAACAGTTACAACTAATTTTCCTTCATTTCAAGATGCGACCTACTAAAAAATAGGCTTCAAAGCCCCACCTGCATATCTAAAATGGTGATATATGTGTGAAATATGAGAGACATTTCTGTAGTTGAACACATTCATGAAAACACCCATGTCTTCATTTTCCTAGATTCAACTCCATCTCCTTGTAATGTTCTTTTTCAATTTACGACTTAGATAGGATTTTAAAAATCTGGAACATTGCCCCCTGAAGATGAATTCGATTTTCCCAATCTGTGATACCTATGTAAAAATTGAAGGAGGTTATTTTATATCAGCATGTTATGAGGAAAATTGTATTTCAGCTTCGGAAAATTCTTCTTCACCTAGTGGAAGCAAATCTCTGAATGCAATGAATAAAACAAACATTTTTATAAAAAACATGTTTTATTACTCCAATTCTGAATTCTGAATTGTTAATCCCAAATCTATTTACAATAGTTAATTGGGAAATTTATTGTATGTATAATCTACTCCTAGCTCCATGTTACCAAGCATAGATAAAGCATTGGATTATTTTTCATTCACCATAATTCCATCTTCAATAAATTCTAATCTTAGTTGAACATTATTTCGAGCCCAACCCATGGCTGTGAGTCACAAGTGCCAATCAACATAATCAAGAAACTTGAAATAAGATTAGCATACAATATGAAAAAGGTGCAATGAAAACCATTCAAAGGAACACTCGGTCTGAGATGAACACCTCAAGATCCCTAAATGAATACATTGCTTCGCCAACAATTTTATCTGCCCCTTTCCCTTAGTGAACACCTATCAAACATTGATTTTGTTCTTTAATAAATAGGGTAAAAACACATGTTTATTTTTCCCATTTAAATAAAATTTCATTGAGATTTACAAAATTAAACCGCCACTACTTTATCATTGCAAAATATATGTTGATCGTAGATTTGAACCTGAATTTAATATGAACCATTAAAAAATGGGGCCTCTACCTGATTTCGCAACTTTCCAAAAAAAAATTGTCCGTGCATTTTCACACTGTGATATCCATCTCCACCATGGATTTGTCTCATCTACATATCTAACGGTTAATTTCTTCCATTGTTTAACATCATTTCACAGTGGTTCAAAACATTAACTTGTCCGATCTTTCATCAGTGAAATAGCTCTGATCCTTTGGATGAAATTAGTATTTGACTTGAATCGTTGATCGATCATTAAAGGTTATCTGCTGCAACATTTTACCACTGACTATGCTACATAATCCTTCAACAACTTCTCCATAATTTTGTTTCGAGAAGAGCAAGCATCTTGCTAATATGAACCACAATTTCTTCAGTGCTAGGAATATGAGGAAATGAATGTCATAGACACCTGTACCAATTCCAACCCCATATTTCACCTCCTTCAAGCCATGAAAAAACTTTCAATTTCTTACAATATAATCTTATCAGAAAGAAGATTGTATTTCTTCCAAATTTCATTCCTTTATCTCTGGTACAAGATTTACTACAAATAGCACAGTGAAGCCATTGATAATGAAAAATAAAAGAAGGAAGCTGTATCGCTCCAAGACAAGAGAGAATTAGAAGATACGGTGACCATCCATGAACCACACCAAGATGTGAAAGGCACCAAACTACCAAGGATACACTTCATATTGAAAGGAAATATCTCAGACATTATGACCCATGGAATTCCACCCATGCCAACTGAAAATGTTGCGATATAACCCAAAAAACCCACTAGTGATAATATTCTTGCAAGCATTGTGAGAGAAGACTCATCAAAATGTCCATGTAGGTAAAATGATAGTCCAATAATAAATTAGCTTATGTTTATTCCTCCTGCATCAATCATTAAAAGTAGGTGCCTTCCATATTTTTCCGTCAATGATGCTCCTGCTGTAGTCATTAACGCCTAGACTATAGAAACGATAACTGACACGTTGTGACCCGAGGAAAAGTCGACATATTTGAAGATTGAACTAGCATAAAATATAATAGCATGATTCCACAAAATTGTTGCAACAGCATTAGCCCAAATCCAACAATAACAACCCACGGATATTTTCTTTGGAACAAGTCAAGTATTCTGGTTCTGGGTACACTCTCCAATTTGTTAATGCATTCGTTGAGGCCCGTACGCAAGATGATCACATCATATTTTTCATCCATTATATTCGCTCGACTCCACAAATTCAATCAAATGCAACAGATTTTAGCTGTAAGGGCTTCTTGGGTTTGAAGACCTAGAGGATCCCTCCTGTAAGAAACGCCAATAATTCACCGTATTTCACAAAATATGTCCCTTTGATCCTTTTTTCCTATTCTTGAATGCGATTTAATTTTTATATTGTTTTCAATAAACTATTATTGCACATGCATAGGATGATAAAATATTTAGTAGTTTATATGTGCCAACAATTTCCCATTATATCAAGGAACAAAGGAAACGTGATATTTCTTCTATGAGCTTGGCATTTGGACTTTGATGATGTGCGTTGATTTTCGACTTGGATTGTTGCTGATGTGGAAGGTCTTTGCGTGGATGTTCTTGGTAATGAGAGGCCTTGTGCCAATTTTTAATAAAAAAATCCTAAAAAATCCTTTTCCAAGTTAATGAAAATAATAAACTTTGGTAAAATTCAACTATAAATCCAAATTTAAAAATATAACCAATGTTTTTATTTTAATAAAATATTTTTAAATCATAAAAATTATATTCTTTTTGTCCAAATAACCATTAGAATTCTCTTTTAGCCAAACTTGGATTTTTTTCAAATAACTTAGGAAATGACTCAACCCTCAAAGTTAGCTGACCATCAACCAAATATTTGAAATTTTAAGGCAATAACACCAACTGCAACAAAAATAAATTAGTGCTAACACTTGGCTCAGATTGGGGATGCTATCCTCCTTGCGAGGTAGCAAAGAACCCTGTAGACCAAGTGCCAAGTCCATTGGGTTATTCATAGTCTTTATATGAAATCCTCAAACCATTCTATAAAAAATATCTGTCAACCTGTAATTAATCCATATGGAAACCTGTAACCTATCACCAATCCATCCTTTGAAGACTAAAATCAACTGTAAATTGCACCTCTGAACTTGTAACTAAAAATAAAGCTGAAATTGAAATGAAACTAAAAACTGCTGAAAGAAATGCTTTCCATGTCAAGCTTATTCACACCTACCTACCCAACTTTACCAAGCATAACAACCAAGTCAAGTAAACTCTGAATTCTAATGAATCCAATCAAGCAACTGATCCAATAGATAAACTTCCTCACCATCCTTGAGTAAAATTAGAACATAAAAGTATACGGAAAAAGATAATGGTACTAAATTTGATCTTCTTGGGGAGAACACAACCAACCACCCCAACTGAAAAATATCTCCATGTATTCAGCTACTGGGTCATAAAAACCATGTCAGCCTTCAAAAAATTCTATCATTTGCTTACCATGAGAAGGCGGGTCAAACTGATCTTGAAAAGAACCATGTAAGGAAAGCTTATGACAATTTCCAAGAAGGAAATCCTCAACTTCATTCAAAATTTCTGAATTAACAACTTGATTCCTCTCATGTATTTCAAAAGAAATATCATTCCGTTTTTCAATAGGTTCAAGAAAAAAGATTTCTTCTTGACAAAAAAATTCTGAATTTGAAAAACAAAAAGAAACATCCATTTGAGAACCCTCATCTTCTTCTCCATGATTCAATTCTTCATTACAGATTGTTGGTTTTTCTATAGGCTAGGATTGATTGCATAATTGTTCATCCTTATCATCTTCCACAAGTAAAGAGGGCTTTGTATGTTCATGTAAATCTTCAAGTGATATTTGAGTTTGAAAAACACACAAACATCTTTCTTCAACCATTAATTAAAAATCTGATTCCTCTTTTCTTGAAATTTCAGAAAATAAACATGTGGAAGGACTACAAGACTGCTATTTTCCAGAATTAGCATTCTCTATGTAATCAATCACATTATTGTAACTTTGAAGAGATTGGTATTGCAAAAAAAAAAAATTCTGATTGGGAATGGGAAGCCTCTTCTTGTAACAAAATTTCAGAAGTTGAATAATATGAGGAAGGATTTGATTGGTAGTCCCAACTTCTTTCTTGGTCACACATAGATTGAGAAGACTTCTGAAAATTATCATCTATCTCAGCAAAATAAATGTAGCTGGTTGAATCAGATTTTTGGCTCATGTCTTTTTCAGTCAATGAAGATACTATCAACTACTAGGAGTTTTCTTCAATGTAAAGGAAACTATTTTGTATTTCTTTTGTCTGAAATGGGTTCTCATGTAATATTTCTAAAATCTCTTCATCCATAAACTCATCATCACCATACCTATTTTCCAAATCTTCAATGAAACTTTTAACATGCATGCAACAATCTTGAACTAGCATCAAGGGAGGGTATTGGTCTTTAAAACATTCATGAAATACTGTATAAAAATCAGTAAGGAAACATAAACCTTTTGATGGTAATCCCTCGTACCATGACCTTGTGTATCCTTCTAAATTGACCATGAAAATTTTCATTAAATAATTCTCATACAATTTAAATCCCAGCTTATGTATATGCATATGAAATCTAACCAAATGAAGGGAAACATCATCATTCTTTTGATCTTTGAACTTTGTAAGAAAATATTTCCAACCTACATTAGGTATTTGATTTGGAAAACCATGATTCATAGGGGAATACCTTGCAGATAAAGAGTTCATCTTGACTAGTGAAGAAACCGGATCAACTCTTCAAACTTTGCAACCTTTTGACAGTGGAGTCACCATAGGAAATTCTAAAAACTGGATTCTTTGAAGATTGAGTCGCCAGGTGAAAGATGCACAACCTTCTTGATTTTTGACCATTGTTCACCATCAACAATCAAATATGAAACTTTTTCATTCATACCTAGGGAAGATTTGAACTTTTGATCCCCGCCAATGGTGCCAATTTCTTAGCACTCAGAATGTACCCACGTTGTGGAAGGTAGATCACGAGGTAACAATAGAACCAATTTAGAGTTTATTTGTGACCTAATACAATTAGAGAGGGATCTCTCACTATTTAAAAATCCTTCTTACTTAAGATATTCAATCAAAACACTCAGAAGGTCATATTTTCGGTAGGACAAATAGGAAAACTTTTTTTTTTAAAGATTTGGTGGGACAGTTATGGAGGAGGCCACTGGGTAATGGAGTCAACAAACAGATCTGAGATAGGTTGCAAGAGGTAGGGGTTTGAAAGGATCATGGACAGAGGAAAGGTGGACACTATTTCCTCAATCTTGAGGCTTTTTTTCAAGTTAATTAGAAGAAAAATAAGACAAACCATCAAGAAGAGCACCAAGCTTGGGTGATTTCTGCAAGAATTTAGAAGAAAATGTTTGAAAATGATTGAAACAATGGACTTAGAGCATGCAAGATGAATTCTATCCCATAAAACTACTATTCAAACATGAAATAAATACAAAATGGAGTGGAAAATAGGATAAACAGAAACATAAGGAAATCACTTACTAAGAAAAGTAATGGCACAAGAAATCTCTGCCATAGAAACTTCAATATTCCTCCTCTGCAATTTTTATTCATTTTGGAAAATTGAAACCTATTAAAATGAAGAGACTCTCTTCCATTGAAAATCCAACCCTAGATCTATATATTACATCTCATTTTATAGTAAAATAGCCTCTACCTAGCTCTGAAATCGAAATCTAACTAATTTCTAAAAATAGGAACAATTACAACTAATTTTCTTTCAATTTAGGATGCGGACTGCTAAAAAATAGGCTTAAATGCCCCACCTTCATATCTACAATGGTGGCATATCTATGAAATATGAGAGAGGATTTTTATATTAACACGTGCCAGACAAAACCCATGTCTTCATTTTCTCATATTCACCTCCAGATCCTCAAAATATTCTTTTGAAATTGACGACTCAGACAGGATTTAAAAAATATTGAAAATTGCCCCCTGAAGATGAATTTGATTATCCCAATATGTGATACCTGTGTAAAACCTAAAGTAGGTTATTGTATATAATAATTTTCTAAGGAAAAGCCTCTTTCAAATTCCTAAAAATATTCTTCATCTGGTGGAAGAAACTCTCTAAATGCAATGACTAAAACAATCATTTATATAAAAAATAGTGTTTTATTGCTCCAATTTTGAACTGTTAATCCCAATTCTGTTTATAATAGTTAATTGGGAATTTCCTGTGTGTATCATCTCCTCCTAGCTCGATGTTACCAAGCATAGATAAATCATTGGACTATTTTTCATTCACCATAATCCCATCTCCAATCAATTCTAAGCTTAGTTGAACATTATTTTGAGCCCAAGCCATGGCTACGAGTCACAAGTGCCAATCAACATAATCAAGAAACTTGAAATAAGATCAACATACAATCTGAAAAAGGTGCAATGAAAACCATTCAAAGGCACACTCGGCCTGATATCAACACCTCAAGATCCCTGAATGAATACATTGCTTCACCAAACATTTCATCTGCACCTTTCCCTCAAAACACCTATCAACCATTAATTTTGTTCTTGAATAAATAGGGTAAAACACATGTTTATATTTTCCCATTTAAATAAAATTTCTTTGAGCTTTAAAAAATTAAACCACCACTAATTTCTCATTGCGAAATAGATGTTGGTCGTAGATTTGAACCTGGATTTAATCTGAATCGTTAACAAATGTGGCCTCTACCTGATTTCACAGCTCTCCAAAATAATTTTGTGCATGCATTTTCACACTGTGAAATACATATCCACCATGGATTTGTCTCATCTGCATATCTGACAGTTAATTTCTTCCACTGTTTAACATCATTTTGTAGTGGTTCAAAACATTAACTTGTCCACTCTTTCATCAACAAAATAACTTTGAGTCATTGGATGAAACTGGTATTTGATTTGAATCTCTGAGCCATTGTTGAAGTTGATCTGTTGCAACATTTTACCACTGACTGCACTGCATAATCCTTCAACAACTTCTCAAGAATTTTGTTTCGAGAACAGAAAACATCTTGTTGATATGATCCACAATTTATTCTCTGCTGGGGATACGAGGAGAATAAATGTCATAGATACTAGGACCAATTCTAGCCCCATATTTCACCTCCTTCAATCCATGAAGAAACTTTCAATTTCTTACAATAGAATCTTATGAGAAAGAAGATTGTATTTCTTTCAAAGTTCATTCCTTTTTCTCTGGTACAAGCTTTACCATGAATAGCACAGCAAAGGAGTAGATAATGCAAAATAAAAGAGGGAATTTTTATCACTCCAAGAGAAGAGAGAATTAAAAGAGAGGGTGACCATCCATGAACCAAGCCAAGCTGTGAAAGATCCTAGACTACCAATGATACACTTCATTCTCAAAGGAAATTCTTGGAAATTATGACCCATGGAATTCCACCCATGCCAAATGAAATGTTGCGATATAACCTAAAAGACCCACTAGTGATAATATTCTTGCAAGCATTGTTAGAGAAGACTCATCAAAATTTCCCTATAGGTAAAATGATAGTCCAATAATAAAGTAGCTTATGCTCATTCCTCTTCTAGCAATCATTAAAAATAGGCGCATGCTATATTTGCCCATCAATGATGCTCCTACTGCAATCATTAGCACCTGGACTATAGCAACGATAACTCATGCGGTGTGACCTGAATAAAATACGGCAGCTTTGAAGATTGAGGTAGCATAAAATATAATAAAATTGATTCCACAAAATTGTTGCAACAACAATAGCCCAATTCCAATAACAATAGCACACACATATTTTCTTTGGAACAAGTCAAGTATTCTGGTTCTGGGTAGACTCTCCAATTCGTTAATGCATCCCTTGAGGCATGTGGCCAATATGATCACATCATATTCCTCATCCATTATATTCACTTGAATCCATGTTGGAGTAGGGTCCCGCAGCTACAGAAGAAGCTGCTAAGTTTAGCGGAGAGATAAGTTTTGGTGGAAAGAAGATAAGACAGAGCTACGACGCCGTAGCACGTTTCCAGCTGCAGAGCAGAGCCGGAAACCATGACTTTTTGAGATAGGAAAGTCAAAGAAAGGCAACGGTACCTGAGCAGCCAAGAAAGGAGAGCTCACCCACTGCATTGAAGGCAGCGGTGGAAGACAGGAGGGCTCAACGACCCTCATAAAGAAGAAGGAGCAACGAGGCTCAAGCATTGAAGACGAAGGACATAAAAGAGAAGCGGCGCATAGTACCCATGGTCAGTGCCGGGAAGCATGGAAGACTGCAGAGAGATGTGGTGTGACGGGAAGCGGCTACCTCAAGGACAGAGAGGACCCACTGTCACTAAATATGGTTTGGGTTACTGTTGGGACAGGCCCACAGTGTTGTAAAAGAAAGACCTTCGGGCTGCATATAAAAGGATGTAATTTTGCATTGTAAAGGGTTGGTTAGATAGTTAGACAGTCGTGATTGAAATAGGAAATAAGGATAAGTATACTGTTGTAAAAGATGAGCTCTGGTTTTGGTCTTAGCTGTAGCAATCTTACTGAAACCAGTAGCTGGCTTATAGAGCATGCATGTAATGATCTGCAGGGATCGATTGAGAGGGAAGAGTATGTTGTAAGAGAGACAACATAAAGGTAGAGAAGAAAGATCTAAGAGAGAAGATCTTGAGCTGCATGTGAGGTGCAGCAGAACTGTGTTTGCCTTCCCTTAAGCTATAATAGAGAAGCACAGTTCTATGGACGTAACTCCCATCCTGGGGGTGAACCACGTTAAAATCCCATGTTCTGTGATTGATTTGCGTATTGTGTTTATTTTCTGCATCCATCAGTTATGTTATGCAATTTGTTTACAGTTAATGTATGAATGAGTTAATTAGTTACAGCACTACAGGAAGATAAATATAAGTTGAAATGCTTGGCACGTCGTATAAGGACTTATTTATGCTTGCCTTAGATAGTTAATTAATCACAGTAAGATAGTCTGGGTATCGAGTCTTGCATGTCAACATGAACAACGCTAGGTGTGCTAAGACGCAGGAGGAGGGTATCGCAAGAAGGCGATACCGCACCGGCAGAGGAGCTGCGGTGCGCGATACCATAGGTTGAGGACTTAGTGTTGAGCAGGAGTTGCGTGTCACACGGGGCACGGCGATACGGTAAGATTGGGAATATTGTGGAAAGGAGGAAGTTGTGCGACGGGAGAAGAATCTACATGATGTGCGCAAGGGTAGAGACGCCGTGGCTAGAAGGGCCATGAGTGGGGAATAGATCGCGCATCGCGAGCGGAAGATCGCGCGGCGCGCAGGAAAGAGATCTCGCAGCTAGGAGAGTTGCGAGTCACCAGTAGGATTTCCACGGAACCTGGTCCAAGACACTTGAGTCCTTGGCCAACCCATTAGAATCACTTCAGGTGAGACTTCAGGCCGCTATGCGGTTTGTCGCCGAAACGGCCAGTGAGCTAGGGGTGTTGTTGGTTGATTATAGTAAACCCGGGTCTGCCCATGCAATCAACAAATGGTTCTGTTTCCGGTTTGAATGACTGGGAGTTAATGTTCTATTGGCATCCTGCCAGAGAAGAGTTTCACCAGTGGCTGGATTCAGACTTAAGGGAGTTTGCCAAGAAAGAAAATCGGAGCCCTAAACTGAGCACAGAGGCGTGGTTAGAAAAGCATATTGCTTCAGACATACACGTTATATTTTTTGCAACCTATGGAAACGAGCTTTTCGACTGGTTATCAAAGTTGACAGATAGGAACACATTCAAGAAGAAAAGAACCACTATCTGGACACCGAAGCTGATTCAGACTGCGCAGAACCTTGACAATCCCATTACGAGAGCAGTGGACTTCTGGCTGACAAGTGTGCTAGAAGGCTTTGTTATGGAATTTGCAGTTGACTAGAGAAAGAGCTTCAGCGCAGCTGAACGATACTTCTTCAGAGGATATCATGGTAAGTACCTAAGATCTCTAAACTTGTCCCTTAATATGCTGCTATATCAAAAAGGAACAATGGATCTAGTCTCAGATGAATAAGTAAAGATAGTAATGTCACAAGAGTTTGAAAGTGATTTTGATGACATTGGACGAACACGTAGTGGAAAGAAGTATAAAGTAGATTTTAGCTCTCCTGTATTTGAAGACAATTCAGACAGTATTAGACAACAGAGCCCTAGCACCACAGAAGAACCATAGGGGGGTATTCCTTACCACCCCTATACCCCACAGAAACAGAAAAGGACTCAGAATAATCCCATAGGTACTCCATCTATTAGTTCACAGACAATACCTACTCCCGCTACATCACCTTCACCTACACCGCTGAGTGGTAGTAACCCAGTCAGTCAGAACCCACCACAGAGAAATAGAATGGGAGATGACATGAAGCTACCTATTTTTAAGGGTACAGGAGCAGAAGACTCGGAACAGCATTGGTTCCTATGTGAAGCCATGTGGACCATTAAAACAATAAACGATGATAACCTTAAACTTGTATAGTTGGTCACAACACTCAGAGACAGAGCCTTGACATGGTACATAAAGTATACTACATTACCCAAGACACTTGCCCAGGTCAAGAACGCCATGATCAAAGAGTTTAAGAAACCTAAGTCTGGATCTCAGTGTATAACAGAGCTCAAGGATATTAAGCAGCTTCCATCAGAATCAGTATGGGACTTTGATCAGAAATTCAAAGCCCTGATAGACCAAGTAAGATTTGACTTTGCACCAGAGCAGCATAAGGAATGGTTTATTGCAGTGCTGCTCCCTCACATCAGACTGCCACTAATTCAGAAGAAAATCACTACTCAAGATGAAGCGCTGGATATGGCAATGAAACTAGAGGCTTCACCTCTAGCAGAGACTACCACAGGCATGACAACCCTACAGAACCAGTTGGCCAACCTCACGTTACAGATACATGAACTTAAGAAAGGGAAAGAGGTTATGCAAGACAGATGGTGCATAAAGTGTAGAGTACAAGGCCATAGTAAAGACAACTGTCCAGTCTTCGCAGAATATTTAGCATCAGGGGCTCCTAACCCCTTACCACGAACACAAGGGCCATGGTGTGAAATATGTAAAACACAAGGACATCCGCCTCAGCAATGCCTTTTGCTTTAGAAGTATGTACAGACACCTAAGAACCTATACTGTGTCTTCTGCAAATCCGTCGGGCATGATGAACAGGACTGCCGAGCCTATGATCTCATGTTAGATAGAAAACATGATGTGTACAGAGTCCAATCAGAAACACTGGGTCCAGCAACAGGACCACAGCCGGATCAGGCTTACGGAGGCCGTGCAAGAGGATTCAGAGGACGAGGCCGTGGAGGAGGCTTTGCATGTGGAGAAGGCTTTGGCCGAGGAGGAGGTTTTGGCCAAGGTCATGGGCAAATCACTTGTTATAATTGTGGAGTTGTAGGACATTATGCTAGGGACTGTCAGAACCCCACCACCACTTGTAACTACTGCAAATATTACGATCATACCATAGAAGAGTGTCCTATCCTGATAGCTAAGATCAAATACCCTAAGCTAGTAGTACACCAGAACATCCAGCTTATTGTTGCCGAATCGAAGGAATCAGAACCCAAAGTTAACATTATGACTCGGAGCGGTGCTTCCACCAGTAGGACATCGCAGGATCCCGAAAAGAATGCAAAACAGCCAGGGGTGCGCAGAGATCCTAGTAAAGCAACACCATTTGACCTACAAAAGAACAAAGAGACATTTCACGAAGCTAAGGCTTCCTTTGATGAACCTACCCAATCAGAATCACGGGTACCGCTGTCTAGGGGCGTACCACAGCAAGCACCTTATGGCGATAGCAGTGAACAAGTACCGCAGGTTACCACAGCAGGAAGAGACGACGAGGATGAGCCGACAGAAAGTGTACAATCCTTCCTGCATAGTTGCTTGAAACTCCTCAGAAATGAAAAAGCCATTGGAGAGCTACAGCGCATCATAGATCAGTTTCAGCAACCTTCTCTCCTAGACAATGCACACCACGCTGTTGATAACATTACAGGACATACAAGGACCGGAAGAGAGATGAAGCTTACAGCACAGATTGGAGAATTTGAAATGGATGAGGTCGTCTTAGATCTAGTATCAGAGGTGAATGTGCTAACTAAGCAGACATGGCAGCAGATGGGTAGCCCTTAGTTAGACATATCGCCTATCCACCTGAGATTAGATAACCAGTAGCGAGTATCACCACTGGGTCGACTGCCACAGGTGCCAGTTGACATTGACGGAGTACGCAGCTTTGCGGACTTTGAGGTTATAGAAATCATTGGCGATAGTCGACCATATCCAGCGTTATTAAGTATTGGATGGGCAATCGGTAGCAAGGTTGTCATCGACCTAAAGAGAAGACAAATGACCTTTGAGGATGCGCAGATCCGGGTCATCGCGCCAATGGATCCCTTCCAGGGCCCTAGGTATATTGAACCCTTACGAGTAGAGGAGGAAGCACATAACATGGATAGCCTTTACTAGATGACTGTAAACCAGAATGACTACATCAATCCAACCGTAGAAGGGAACATTAGTTGGCGATGCGACAGCTCGTGCGCATCAGATTCTGATGTTGGCCTAGAGAACTGGCAGAACAGACTTTATGAAGTCTCAGCTCGCAGATGTGCGTTTATGAGTAAATCTCTACGATGGATTGGCGCAGAGATCACTGAGATTCCATCATATAATGGACTGACAGATATCCAGGACTTCCTTGAGCAGTTTGAGCAACGGATCCATTACGAGCAGAGGATCCCAGCTATGGACCTTGCAATACGAGCCACACCTACAAGATGGTGGTATGCGCATAAAAAGAATATCACATCATGGGATGATATTAAAGGACTGATGGCAATCAGATTTTCTGTCAATAAAGAGTATGTACCGCAGAAGTACAAAGGAGAAACTGACCCCAGGGCACACATTCAGACATGTGAACAGAACTGGTCGGACATTCTAGAGGATGAATGGGTTCACTGATTCATTAACACATTGGACACAGTTCCAAGGAACTGGTACACAGAGACTGAATTACGCAAGGGGACGACTACATGGTCACTTATGACAGACAGTTTCCTGCTCACCTTT
>LPNX010508487.1:125758-139501 GCA_001517045.1 Pseudotsuga menziesii
GAGGATTCTAGACCAGTTAAGCAGCGCCCATATAGATTAAATCCGCGCTACAAAGAAAAAGTCAAGGACGAGATTGATAAGATGCTAGCAGCAGGCATCATTGAGCCGGTAGAAGAAAGCGAATGGGTTAGCCCCATGGTCGTCCAAGAGAAGAAAACAAAAGGGGACATCAGAATCTGTGTTGATCTCCGAAAACTCAATGATGCATCACTTCATGATCCATTTCCAACACCGTTCACTGATGAAGTATTAGACAATGTGGGAGGACAGGAGGTCTACTCCTTCAATGATGGCTTTTCAGGCTACCATCATATCAGAATACATCCAGAAGATCGATCTAATACCACCTTTGCAATAGAATGGGGCTCGTTCCAGTATACGGTAATGCCCTTTGGTCTTAAGAATGCACCAGCTATATTTTCTAGAGTAGTAGTTGCTGTATTTAAAGAATACATCCATAAATTCTTAGAAGTATATTTTGATGACTGGACTGTATTTGGGCTAATCGATAAGCACATAGGAGATTTAAGACTGATGTTAGAGAAATGTAGGCAGTACCAAATTTATCTAAACTTGAAAAAATGTATATTTTGTGCACCATTTAGTATCTTGTTGGGTCATATTGTGTGCAGACAAGGCTTGATGGTAGATCCTGTGAAGATTGCCATCATTGTAAACCTTCCGGCACCCAATTCAGTCAAGCAACTAAGGACATTACTTGGTCATACCGGGTACTACAGAAAGTTCATCAAGGGCTACGCAAAGATCACAGCACCAATGGAGAAATTGCTCAAGAAGGATGTAAAATTCCTATGGAATGAGGAATGTCAGCAGAGCCTAGACATGCTTAAAGAAAAGATGGTTACAGCACCCATCCTAGTGTTTCCAGACTAGACTAAGCCATTTCATGTACACATGGATGCATCCGGCATCGCACTAGGAGTCGTCTTGACACAGCCAGGAGAAGGGGATCTTGACCATCCCATCGTATATTCCAGCAGAAAGCTATCAACAGTAGAAAAAAAATACACCACAACAGAAAGAGAGGGCTTAGCTGTGGTGTATGCGTTGCAGAAGTTCAGGCAATATCTATTGGGCGCCTCATTTAAAATGTTTACTGACCATTCCACATTGAAGTACCTAGTCAATAAACTAGTGTTAGGGGGGAGAATCTGCAGATGGTTACTCCTCTTCCAGGAGTATGATTTTGAAATCATTGTGAAACCAGGAAGACTGAATGCTGGACCTGATCATCTGTCGCGTATAGAATCAGGGGAAGAGCCCAGTAACCTAGAAGACAATCTGTCCGATGCGCAGTTGTTCTCTGTACAAATCGCAGATGACTACTATGCCGACATTATTCAATTCCTCACTACAGGAGTAGCACCTGATGAGTTCACTAAGCAGCAAAAGAAGCAGTTGGTTGTTAAGGCAGCAGACTTCACCCTCATTGTAGGATGCCTATATAAGTTAGGTCTGGATGAAGTTCTACGCAGATGTGTAATGCCGCATGAAAAAGACGCTATTATTAAAGAGGCACACTCAGGAACCGCAAGAAGGTCATTTCGCTGGAAAGCCGACTGCGTAGAAAATCCTGGAGGCAAGACTATGGTGGCCTACATTACACAAAGACACCAAGGACTTTTGCAGATGTTGCGATATCTACCAGAGGGTAGGAAAACCCTCGCGACGTGATGAAATGCCTCTGCGACCCCAGGTCACGCTGCGTGCATTTGACAAATGGGCTATATACTTTGTGGGTCCTATCAACCCATCGGGAAAGCGCATGGGTGCGAGATATATTATTACCGGAATAGAGTACCTCACCAGATGGGCAGAGGCCAAAGCAGTAAGAAATTGTGATGCTGCTACAACCGCACAGTTCCTTTTTGAAAACATCATCAGTAGATTTGGATGCCCAGTAATTTTGATGAGCGATCAAGGCACACATTTCTTGAACCACACCATTGAGGCTTTGAAAGAAGAATTCCAGATTCAGCACTATAATAGCACTCCCTACCATCCACAGGATAATTGTATGGTGGAGGCCTTCAATAAGATTCTAGAAAATGCTCTTACTAAAATCTGCAATAACCAAAGGAATGATTGGGATCTCAGAGTTAACGCTGTATTATGGGCATACAGAACCACATGCAAGAAACTTACGGGAAGCACACCTTTCAACTTGGTATATGGACAGGAGGTTGTTATGCCTATGGAGTATATTCTTCCCAGTTTAAGAATCGCTCAGATTACCGAGATGACTGATACAGACACAGTGGAGGAAAGGCTAGCACAGCTGCTTGCCTTAGAAGAAGACAGATTCATTGCCAGATTCCATCAGAAAGTGCAGAAAGCACGAGAGAAGGCTTGGCATGATAGACACATTAAGAGTAAGACTTTCCAGATTAGAGACCTAGTACTCCTCTATGACAGCAAATTCATTAAGTTTCCAGGGAAGTTCAAGACACATTGGCTGGGGCCGTATCAGATACAGCAAGTTACGGAGGGAGGTTCCATTCAGCTTAGCCAGTTGAACGGGGAGCTTCTTCCCACATGGAACAATGGCAGGAGGCTTAAGCTCTATAGTGATAGCCACCTCGCCTCTCAGCCCTCGCTTAAACCAGTTTATGATGGTGCAGATGTCCAGTGTAGTTGAAATGAGGCATCGCACCGGGAATCAGTCTACACCGGTAGATAGTCTAGTTGCGAGGAATCGCACCAGGACAGGTTTTGAAAAAAAAATAAAAATTTTAACGCTGTTTGTTTGCGCAGGTGATGCGGAGTTGCATCGCAGCAGTACGATGTTTCCCCGTGCCACGTACTCAGTTTGCAACTGACAGTGGGCTAGTCAAGTCACTGTCTGACAGGTAGTTAATGAAGAAATGACCAGTATCCCCTACCGTAGATTTGGCAACAGTATAATAAATTTTTCCAGATTTGGTAAATATCTGACGAGATTGGCACCTGTACACACACGTCTCGAGGGAAATTCTATCAAGATTTTAGCATTAATTGAGGATCGGATGACGGGTCTGGTCCTATCCGGGAAATTAATATGACCGACGCGCCCAGTCTAGATGACCGTTGTGTCCGGGATTATCATATTTGACATAAAAATAGAAAGTATTCAATTGGGACGGTTACGCTTGCAGAAAAATCGAGAGCTGGAGAATAAGTGTTAAGCATTCCCTGTGTCGAGCTAAGTTGTTATAGAGTGCTGTGATTTTAAGAAGTTGCAGCCAGAGCACACCCGCCATCTGGTACTAAGTGGGTTATGTCCGAGGACGAACCTATAGCAAACATTTTGAGAAGGTTTCAGCGTCACGGCCTTTCAGGAGCTATGACGACGCCATCTAAAAGTAACCCACTGAGCTCGTCCCGAACCAGAGAACCACCAAAGACGAGAAGCCATTCCCAGCTTATAGAGGAATCCAGTTCCGAGCAGGAAGACGAAGTCCGTAGTGCAGTAGACTACCTCATACCATGAGTTGAAGGCGCTTGAGACATCATACTTTCAAAGAGTGGTAAGCTTAGTGTGCCCATACCGCCAATAGATTCTCGAGTAAAGGAAAATGGCGATTTAGTAGGATATGCTGGTGTTGTCAAATTTATTGATTACAACCTGGGGGACGGTAAGACGTACCCTCACTTCAAGCCAGATGCATATCTTGTGCTTGAGATGAATCCAAGGACAGGTAGAGAAGAATTTGTCCCCATGCCACATGTCCAGATTCTTGAGCCTTCAGGTCTGCTCAATGTGTTGAGACTACCCCATTTTGGACGTAGCGCAGAGGTCAATGCTGTGGTGCGTATCCTCCTGTCATGTTTACATGGAGGCTATCTATGGCTAGGACACAAAATCGACCTCAATGTCGACTTGATACACTGTGTTACCGGCCTGTCTAAGACTGGTAAAGATCCCGAGATACAGATAACAGGAAAGACCAAGGATTCCAAACTACCAGCAGCCTTAGTTAAAAAGTATTAGCTACAACGAGGAGGCAGGGATTATGATATCATGAGTTTATAGAATGTGACACTCATATTTACAGCCAGTCTGCTTGCAAGCCGACTGCTAACCAAGGTCCGACCAAAGGAAGTCACAGGATCGGTGATCAATCTGGCCATACAAGTTACAGAAGGAGAGCAGTTCAATTGGTCATTATTTTTATTAAATATGCTTCAGCAAGATTGTTTGGCAGCCCAAGATCAAGCCAACCACCCTTTCCAGTTCTCATGGCTGCTTATACTGTGTGCATTCGTCGCATGGAAGGAACCGCCCAACAGCCAGTTTCCACAGATCACAGGAGGAGCGCCCAGGGGTGTGCACTATGCCAGTTTATGGGACACCAACAATCAAACAAGGAAACAGGTTAATACGATAGTATTTTATGAATACTATTTGATGTTGAAGAACCTTATCCAACAATCACCAAGGATCAGTATAGATACTGTGGACGCATATGATAACCGGCTTAATTTTCTGGCAGACAGCCATAGAATCTACCTGAGGTCCAAAAGGACTAAAAGGGACAATTGGGCTCCCGGCTGGTTCAGAATGACAATGCAGGACGTTGAGAATGTCATCAAAGGCTTTGATTACCAATGGCAACAAGAATACGAAGATACCACGCCACTGCCAATGGAGACCGCCCAGACAGACCCACCAGAAAAGGGCAAAGAAAAATTGGACACCCAGGAACAAGGTACAATAGAAGTGCCACCGCCACGCGAAAAGAGAAAAGATCTAACAGAAGAATCAGCAGAGACACCTACGACAAAGAATGGAAGCCAAGGGACCATAGAGATACAGAAGAGAAAGAAGCAGAAAACTTCAAAACCAGTTCTACAGACTACACTAACAGATGATGACTATGAACTCATCGCAACAAGGACGTGCAACACATTAAAGGACTCATTTGACGCGGTGAAGTCATCACAGGAAAAGATGCAGAGCACAGTAGAAAAATAGCTTCTTGACTTAAAAACATTCACAGAGAAGACTGCCATGCTACACACTCCATCAGTAAAGGCGACCATCGAAGAAACTTCGACACAGTCAGTATCCCGTGAAGAGAGCTTAGCAACGAATCGCCTCAACACCGTGTTGATTCCACTAGGGAGTATCCGATTCCCTGCAACAATGAAGGACCCACCAGTTCAATTGGGGCAATCCATTGAGGTTAACCTTGTGGAATTCCACATTGACCAATTATACATGATCCAGCAGCAGCTAACCGCAGAGCTCAAGGGAAGAGAGCTCACGACTTACAAGCAGAACACGCGGCTGAAGAAACAGAATGCAGCACTCACTACCAGCTATCAGAAAAAGGTAGACGAGTTAAAAACATGTCAGGATAGGGATCAGGAACTCTCTCAGGCACTACAGAGTATTGCCTTAGAGCTACCCAAATGTAACATTGAGTTCGCATTACACACCCCCCAGAAGCTAAGGAGAGTAGCAGACAGAGCAAAGGCTCTGGAAGAAACTGTGGTTAGAATGGATGAAGAGGTGGCCAGGTTGAAGGCAGACCACGAAGTACAAATCGCCGAGCTTGAAGCTTGTATTCGAGACACCTCTAAGGCAGACCAAAAAGAGCGAGTTGAAGCCTTTCGACTCACTTCTGTGTAGGTGAAATCTCGCATTGAAGAAGCAGTGTCGGTACTCAAGGAAGCAACAAACACATGGGCCGAGTTAGATGAGTTGCCGGAGAGAGCAGAAATCCAACAGAATATTCAGCAGGTAGAGGCTACTGCAATGGCCATGAAAGAAGAAATTAAGAGCTTAGCCGCTCTCCAAAAGATGAGGAAGACAAAGGAGATGAACCAACTGCAGCAGGAAGCGCAACGGCTAAGAACACAGGAGGTCCACATTAACGACCTACTTCAACCCTATCAGGAGCAGATCATTGAGCTGGTTGACGCAGCCGAGCATAAAATGAAGGAGTTCACCACTGTAATAGAATAAATTGATCAGACAGATGACTCCAAAATTGATCAAGCCCTGCTTGACTCGGCAAGAGGGTGTGTCGAGGTAATGAAGAACGAAGTCGCAGGACTTCGGGACAAGCTACAGCGCACTTCGCAGGAGGCGAAGGAGAATCTACGGCAGGAGAAGCCCGATGGTAGTGGCTCGAGGGCGAGCCACAAGTAAGTGTTAGGGGACTATTGGAGTAGGGTCCCGCAGCTAAAGAAGAAGCTGCTAAGTTTAGCGGAGAGATAAGTTTTGGCGGAAAGAAGATAAGACGGAGCTACGACGCTGTAGCACGTTTCCAGCTGCAGAGCAGAGCCGGAAACCATGGCTTTTTGAGATAGGAAAGTCAAAGAAAGGCAACGGTACTTGAGCGGTCAAGAAAGGAGAGCTCACCCATTGCATTGAAGGCAGCAGTGGAAGACAGGAGGGCTCAGCGACCCTCATAAAGAAGAAGGAGCAACGAGGCTCAAGCATTGAAGACGAAGGACAGAAAAGAGAAGCGGCGCATAGTACCCATGGTCAGTGCCGGGAAGCATGGAAGACTGCAGAGAGATGTGGTGTGACAGGAAGCAGCTACCTCAAGGACAGAGAGGACCGATTGTCACTAATTAGGGTTTGGGTTACTATTGGGACAGGCCCACAGTGTTGTAAAAGCAAGACCTTCGGGCTGCTTATAAAAGGATGTAATTTTGCATTGTAAAGGGTTGGTTAGATAGTTAGACAGTCATGATTGAAATAGGCAATAAGGATAAGTAGACTATTGTAAAAGCTGAGCTCTGGTTCTGGTCTTAGCTGTAGCAATCTTACTGAAACCAGTAGTTGGCTTATAGAGCATGCATGTAACGATCCGCAGGGATCGACTGAGAGGGAAGAGTATGTTGTAAGAGCGACAACATAAAGGTAGAGAAGAAAGATCTAAGAGAGAAGATCTTGAGCTGCATGTGAGGTGCAGCAGAACTGTGTTTGCCTTCCCTTAAGCTATAATAGAGAAGCATAGTTCTGTGGACGTAACTCCCATCCTAGGGGCGAACCACGTTAAAATCCCGTGTTCTGTGATTGATTTGCGTATTGTGTTTATTTACTGCATCCATCAGTTATGTTATGCAATTTGTTTACAGTTAATGTATGAATGAGTTAATTAGTTACAGCACTACAGGAAGATAAATATAAGTTGAAATCCTTGGCACATCGTATAAGGACTTATTTATGCTTCCCTTAGATAGTTAATTAATCACAGTAAGATAGTCTGGGTATCGAGTCGTGCGCGTCGACACGAACAACGCTAGGTGCGCTTAGCTGCGGGAGGAGGGTATCGCAAGAAGGAGATACCGCACCGGCAGAGGAGCTGCGGTGCGCGATACCGTAGGTTGAGGACTTAGCGTTGAGCAGGAGTTGCATGTCACACGGGGCGCGGTGATACGGTAAGATTAGGAATATTGTGGAAAGGAGGAAGTTGTGCGACGGGAGAAGAATCCGCACGACGTGCGCAAGGGTAGAGACGCCGTGGCTAGAAGGGCCACGAGTGGGGAATAGATCGCGCATCGCGAGTGGAAGATCGCGCAGCGCGTAGGAAAGAGATCTCGCAGCTAGGAGAGCTGCGAGTCACCAGTAGGATTTCCACAAAACCTGGTCCAAGACGCTTGAGTCCTTGGCCAACCCATTAGAATCACTTCGGGTGGTGAGACTTCAGGCCGCTGTGCGGTTTGTCCCCGAAAGGGCCAGTGAGCTAAGGGTGTTGTTGGTTGATTATAGTAAACCCAGGTCTACCCATGCAATCAACACTCCAAAAGTTCAATCAAATGCAAAGGATTTTAGTTGAAGGGGCTTCTTGGATCTCTCCTATAAGCAACACCAATAATTCACCGAATATCACAAAATATTTCCCTTTGATATTTTTTTCCTATGCCTGAACGCGATTTGATTTTTATATGTTTTTTCAATAAACTATTATTCCACATGCATAGGATGATAAACTATTTAGTAGTTTATATGCGCCAATGGTTTACCATTATATCAAGGAACAAAGGAAACATGACATTTCTTGTGTGAGCTTGGAGCTTGGAATTTCATGATGTGCGTTGATTTCTGAATTAGATTGTTGTTGATGTGGTAGGTATATGCATGGATTCTCTCTGTGATGAGTGGCCTTATTCCATATTTTTTTTTTCCAATTTAATGAAAATAATAAACTTTGGTAAAATTCGACTATAAAGCCCGAAAAATATAACCAATGTTTTTGTTAGACACAATGGCTCACTAAGAGGGCAAGGGGGTGAATCAGTGAGCTTCGAATTACTTCAAATTTGAACTTCTTCAAAATATAAAACTTAAGTCATCATTTGACATTCAATTCAACACCATATTCATCAATATACTATGCTTCAATAGTCAATTCATTCATCAAATAAAAAACTTAATCATCAACACATTGCACAAGAGACATAAGATATAATATTTCTAATCTTTTTGTAATTATTTCAAATGGCCGCAACCATGAGTTGAATCAACACCTACTGATACAGACGCACCTACTTCTATCCAAGACTCTGCTTGGTCTTTTCTTAGATCCTACTAAAAAAAATAATTAATTACAAGACCCAGCTTGTAGATACATACAAATTACATCCTTGTCACATTACATCAATCTATCCTCTGCTAACCCAGTCATGTCACTTTGTCATTTCTCCTCATTAGCTTCTCACTATCTAGTCATTATGTCACTTGTGAATTAACTATGTCATGTCAAGATCAAAGGTCTACTCATTTGTTGGTTATTCCAATCATCAAGATATATGCTTCATTTACCAAGCCATCAAAGGTATCATATAGTACATGTCTTCAAAGATCTACACTTTCCATGTAGGACTTTATGTCAAATCAGCTCATGCATTTTTTCAAGTTGAGTCAACTGTCAAGTATAGTCAAGTCAAGCAGTTACTGCTATCCAATGTCAATGGATGTCAGTTAATATATAAGGACTGTCACTGAAGCTGATCAACATCGACATCTTGAATATTTATTTAACCTCCGTTGTATCAAACTAAGAGATGTATGCAACACTTCCTATAATTGATGTAGAATCAAAACTTCTCCTTTATAATCAAACCATCATCAGTTACAACACTATTGTATCATATCAAGTTACTAATTTGCCTTATATGTTGTCACTAGTGTTGTCACTCTCCTTTCAGCTGTCAAATCATGCCAAACTATCAAATCAATGTTGCTTCCAATGTCAAATCAATCTCTGTTAATGACAAGGATGCCCTACAATGAATCAGAGTGAAATTATTTCAAAACATGGGCTGCTAATGTATCTTTGGATGTCCCCACCGAAATCAGTCTTCACATAAAAAATTGCACAGTAAAATACTCCTGCGGATGCCTCAATCCACTGTACCCAAAATTCAGAGTTAAATTAGACTTGTACTTTTGTTAAATATCATTCCACACTTTACTGTTCCTGCGGTTGCTACAGTGTCATGTTATCCCAAAATTTTAGAGCTCTTTTACTCCACTGAATTTTCCTTTAAAAAATGAGGTCGTTTGCTAGTTATATATACTGATTTTTCCATGATTTTTTCACTCAGACGACCTGCCAAAATAGAGATGGAGCCGATTTGTCAAATAGAGATGGAGCCGACCTGTCAAAATGTCATTTATTATTCTATTTTATTTGGGTTCGAGATCTTTATTCAGGCTTGTTTATTTAGTGTCAAATATATATTAACAGGATTCCAGAAGATTGTTAAAATCTCCTTCAAGATGTTATTTAATCATTGATTAAAATGCCTTTTTATGTACTTCAAACAAGTCCGTCCAAGTGTGTTGTCATACCACCATGAATGTGAGTGTAAAATCCTTCTTAGACATTATTACCATCTTCAAGGATTCCATGAGCCCTACTAATTCACAAATCACCACAGAATGGATCATTTGGTCCTTGCCAATCTATCAACCTTGATCTTACCTTTGTCTCGTAGTCACTCCTTTGTTGTCCTCTTAACATACTTTGTCATTAATGGGTCTCATCAATGAAAACCTATACTCAAAAAATCCCCCTTTGTCATTGATGGAAACCCCTCCTCAATTTTCTCCCCCTTTGACATTAATGATAAAGGGTCAAGCATTTAGCCATCAAATCATCATAATGTTTTCTTGAATATGTACTGAGATCAAAGTGAAATGTCTAATATGATGCTGTGACTGATTTCAAATGCTCCAATTTCAAATGTCTTTTTCTTACTCCTAGTTTGGTCGAGCTCCCCCTAAGTTTGAACACTTCAAAGGTCTTAACTATTCTCCTCAGATGTACCAAACATGGTTTCTTCTTGGTTCAATTTTTCAATCCTTTCTTAAAATTTTGGTAGTGCCTTATGGAAAGAATTCTTGATGCAATATTTAGAATCAAATTGTATCTCATACTTTTTAGACCGTTGTGCTCATATCTGATCAAATGTCAAGTCAACTCTGTCCAACATGTTGACATCTCCTGAAAGGAGAAATGTGTACAGATGTTGAAAACTTCACTTATATTTGCAATGCTTAAGAGGCTTATTAAGTCACTTTTGGTTAGATTAGCAAAATCATACTTGTTATTACTTGTCAAAACAAAATTTTTAATGTAATTTGATCAACCCTTGTGGATTTGATCTTGAAGCATTTCAAATGCGGTTGTCTTTAGTCGATCTTTTTCTTGCAAAATTATTCAAACAACCAGTTTAGAGATGGAAGAGCAAGAATTTGATGCACCAATTCTTATTTGCTCCACATTTTTTCTTCTCAACAACTTTTGAGATGGAATTGCCCCAATCCATCAGTGCTACCTCTTCATCTTTTGAGAGAGCAGTGTGTCTTGAAAAAATAGGATCAGCTATTTACTTATTCATTGTCCAAGGTTTGTCCCATTCCATTTTCTTCAACTTCTACCTCTACCCATTTCCTTTTTAGACTTCTTTCTACATGTTAAATTTGCAACCTCAACATTCCTTTTTGTTTTAATTGATGGTAAACTTTGATCTTAGCTTGTTTTTTTAGATGTCTAAGCTTGAAGATATGCACTTTTCTAAAGCTACCTTGAATGTGAGTTGGATTTATTTCATTATACAAGACTTTGTGCCATCAAGTGCTTCATATATACAAGGCATTGATCACTATGATTCCTTGACTATTTTTGCTTGAGATAGAAAGGCCCTATAGTCTGAAACTTCCATGGAAAGATCAAAGATATACACAGAGATCTTAGAACAGATTACACTTCATCTTCCTTAAATGTATTCTTTATGATTCTGCAGCCTTTACTGTGATAAGGGTCTGAAATTGATCTTTTAAGTCTGTTTTTGGACACTTGCATATGTCAGAGATTGAGAAGGCTTCAAATCACATATTCCAAGGTTACTGTAACAAGGATAAATATTGTCACAATGTGCATGGATCATTTCAACAACCTTTTGTAATTGAGTATGAGATTGATGAATTCATCTCTATACTAAGGCTACCCAAGATAGATCAAGGCTCTCAAAACCTTTATTACTCAGCTTTTTATGACTACAATCATGACTTCATAAATAATTTTTAATTATACTTGTATCAATCACTTAAATAATGTTGAGGATGACTTTCCAACCATGTATCCTTCACTAGACTCCATTTATTTTTGTATAAATGATGTATTTTTTGTTAGGGTACCTTCTCCTTCAGTCACTATATTGCTTAGATATAAGGTTAGTGTTCAACAGCTCATTGGATTCTCCCCCTATCAATGATATCATCAAATGATTGCTTATGTCAAGTTATAATCATATCCTAACTCATACATTCAAATACAAAAAACAAGACATCGATGTCAATCATATCCAAAGTTGTATCTTGGCCTTGCATTAGTCTTCCTTCTGTCAATATTTGCATTCATTATCCTAGGACCTATTTGGAGCAGCGTTCAATTTCCTTTGAGTTCATTCTCCAAACTCCATGAACTCATGGCATACTCAAATTCTTTGTAAGAATTTAAGTATGGATTTCCATATGGAAACCACCTTCACCTTTTGTGCATTGATCTTCAACTTCATTTAGATCTAGAAAAATATTTTTTCTTACCCATGCCTTAGAGTATCCTTGCCTTATATTGTTTGTCTTTTGATCTTCAATTTTTCCTTCGTTATACTTCTTCCATGATTCATTAGTTATCCTTGCTGATGTATATGATGGACTCCTCCTAGGTTGACTCCTTTGACTTGGGAATTATTCATCCTTGTGACCAAAGCCACTACATGAGTAGCACCTCATTGTATGAAAATTAGCAGCAATATGGCCAAGATGATTACATTTCCAACACCTAAATTTGTCACTAGGACTTCCAACACTTCTTCTTCCATAGGATCTACATTCCATAGCCTTGTCACCAAAATTAGAGAAAGAAAAACAATAGGCATTAAATCTATTTTCATACCTCGGAGTTGGATTCCATCTTGAAGTTGTTTCTCTTCTTGAGTTTCTTGGACATTCAGAACTAACTCGTTGATGTATACTTGATCTTTCAAATTATTTGTTGTCATGTGCAGGTATATGAGAAGGAGCTTCGATTTCATCTTTGGTCATTGAGAAGCTTGCTTTGGGAGTCTCAGGAGACCATGTTCCAACCTCTGATTTTTCTTTGCTTTGTTGTAGCCAAGACCGGATTTGTCAACTGTGGGTATTTGACTATCCAAAATCTCATTCAATATGGATGAACTTTTTGTGAGCTTCACATGTACATTTGATTTTTCAATCTTCTTCTTGAGTCCAACCAATTCCATTTCTAGGTGCTCACAAGTCTTCTCATTTTCATCAAAGTGGTTCTTCAATACTTCTTCTCTTCTTTTAGATTTCTCCAACTGGATCTTTAGATCAGTATTATCCCATCTTGATTCTCTAATTTATTTAGGATCTACACCAATCTCTTCTTACTCTTTTTCTATTCCAATCTTCAATTCCTTTATTTCATCATTTTGATCTTGCAGCTTATCTTGCAAGTCTTTGTTCTTCAGTTTTAACTTTATTAGCAAATATTTTGTCTCCTCTTTGTATTTTTTAAATGACCTCAACATTTTATTCTTGAGTCTTGGATTGAATCTAAGATCAATATCTAACAAAGTGATTGTAAATGCATTATTTGTTGTCAACAAAACTTCTTCTTCATCTTCTGTAGGAACAACTTCATCATCATTACATTCAGAATTATCATCCCGTGAAGAGTACTTACCTTCACTTGTATCTGAATCTTGTACCTACTTTTCTTCTTGCTTTTCATCCTTGAATTCTACTCCCTTTTCTTTGTCTCGATTTTTATTTTGGTATTCTTCTCCTAGCTTGAACCAGAGATCCTTGGCAGAGGTGTAATATTTTACACTTTCTTGAATAGAGCCTGATAGTCCATCCATAAAAAATTTCAAGGAAATATTGTTGTGTTTCTCAACAACTGTCTTTGTATTCTTGTTGGGTTGGTTAGGTGGGTGTTGACAGCCAACAACAACCTCTTCATTTTTTGATAAAATGAAGAGAGATCAGCTCTTATATGATTTATCAAATTAAAATTATAAAAGAGCACCTTCGGAATCTTTGATTCTGAAGGTGTTCTCAATCAAAAAAGAAGTGATTTAATGATCTCAGGGCTGAAAGAATTTTGAAAATAAAACTTGGCTTTTAATTGTCAGATAAGTTTCATACATTCTTATTATATTATTGAAATCATCATAAGTGAATTTATGTGACTTAAAAATTTATGCCAA
>LPNX010508510.1:0-131188 GCA_001517045.1 Pseudotsuga menziesii
AAAGATATAAAGTGGTCCAAAGGGGCTAATGAGTCTGCAGCGGGATAAGGGAAGGCCATACAATGTGTGATTCACCTAGTGTGGTGAAATCCGCTATAACAGACTCAGAGGATTTATGCAACTTTGGAAGGTAAAAAAGAAGATCATCAATCTCATATGATAGAAGTGGAAGATAACATTGGTAATAGAACGATGTCTATTTTGATTGATTCAGGAGCTAGTGACAGTTATGTTGCACATAGTGTAGTTTTCAATTGTTCTCTTAAAAAATTAACCTTGAGGTAGCAGGCCTTGTACAGTTAGAAACTATAACTAAAAGAAAAGTAATAGAAATAATAAGACAATGTCCTTTAGAAATGAATGGATTAAAGACTTTAATACATTTGAATGTTATCCCCTTAGGCTCTTACAATGTTTTGATTGGTATGGACTGGATGACTACACACTGAGATTTCTTGGATTGTTACAATAAGACTTACGCATGTCTAGGTAATAAAGGAAACAAAGTAATAGTTAAAGAAATACATTGACCGAAATCATTAAGACATGTTACAACCTTACAATTAAAGAAGTATTTTAGAAAAGGGTATCAGATTTATGCAGTTCACCTAGAAGAATCTAAGGAAATGAGCCTCAATTATAAGACTACTCGATATTACAGGAATTTGTAGATGTATTTCAAGATATACTTGGAATGCCTCCTAGAAGAGATATATACTTTACTATTGATCTAGTGTCCGATACTATTCCTTCATCTAAAGTCCTTGATAGGATGAGTACACATGAATTGAAAGAGTTACATACGTAGTTAGAAGAGTTATCAAAGAAAGTTTATATTAGGCCTAGTGTTTCACCTTGGGGAGCATTGGTTTTGTTTATAAGAAAGAAAGATGGTACCTTGATGCTTCGCATAGATTACATGAAGTTAAATAAAGTCACTATCAAGAAAAAGTATCCTTACTAAGAATTGATGAATTATTTGACCATTTAAGGGGTGCCACATTGTTTTCGAAGATAAATCTCATGTCGGGTTATCATCAGGCTAGAATTAAGGAAGAGGACATCTATAAGACAACTTTTAGATCAAGATATGGTCATTATGAGTTTACAGTTGTTCCATTTGGTTTGACAAATGCACCAACTACCTTTATGTGCTTGATGAATGGGATTTTTTGAAAAAATTTAAACAAGTTTGTGATTGTTTTCTTGGGTGACATATTAGTTTACTCTAAGAAAAAGAAAGAACATGAAGAACACTTGAGACTAGTAATGTAGGAAATTAGAGAGAATCAACTTTATGCTAAGTTAAGTAAGTTTCATTTTTATCAGAACATGATTAACTACTAAGGACACATTGTATTAGAAGAAGGAATCTCAGTTGATCCCAAAAAGATAAAAACAATTATGAATTGGCCAACACCTAAGAATGTGTCAGAAGTTGAATCTTTTATGGGATTAGCAAGTTACTATTGCAGGTTTATAAAAGGATTTTCAAAGATTGCACATCTGTTAACTTATTTACAAAAGAAAGGTATAAAGTTTGATTGGACATTTAAATGCGAAACAAGTTTTTATAAGCTTAACAAGATGCTTACTAGTGCATCGATTTTGAAAATTGTGAATCCAGATGAAATTTTTGTGGTATGTACAAATGCATGTCAGCGGGGTATAGGTGGTGTGTTAACTCAAAATGGTAAGGTTATTTGTTATCAGTCTAGGAAGTTAAAGGGACATGAAAAAAATTACACTACACATGATTTGGAATTAGTAGCAATACTACATGCTTTAAAGATATGGAGACACTACTTAATGGGAAAAAAATTTGAATTTATAACTGATCACCATGGACTAAAATACTTGTTCGAACTTGACCTAATCTAAATGCAAGACAAAGAAGATGGATGGAACTACTATGTGAATACATTTTTGAAATTAAACATAAAAAAGGAAAATAAAATAAAGTGGTGGATGCAATCGGTATGAAAATGCATGTGATGCATGTAGCTATCAATACTAGCATTTCCGATTTAAAGGATAGAAAAAAAGAGCCAAACAATACAAATTAATTCTTTCAACAAGTAAAAGAATATTTTCATTAACAAGGAACAACACATAAGTTTGAACAATATAAACTAGAAGATGGAATACTTAAGTATAAGAACAAGGTCTACATTCCTAACTAAAAAAACGTAAAGATATTGGTTTTAAAAGAAATGCATGATCTATCGTATGCAGGCCACTATGGTTTTCAAAAGATAGTAGCAACAACTAATAAGGATTATTACTAGCAAGGAATGAAAAAGGAAATTGTAGATTACATAGCTAGATGCTTAGAATGCCAGAAAGTAAAATTTGAACATAGACACCCTGTAGGTTTGTTACAACCTTTACATACACCAGAATGAAAATGGGATGTTGTCAATATGTATTTTATCACAAAATTACCTAAGAGAAGGTCACAACATGATGCTATTATGGTAGTGGTATAAAAATTAACTAAATCAACTCACTTTACACCAGTTAAGACTACACATAAAGAAACTGAAATGAACCGATATTTATATGAAAGAGGTAGCTAGATCACATGGTATTCCAAAAGCAATTGTGTCAGACAAGAATTCAAAATTTACAGGTCATTTTTGGAAAGGTTTGTTTAAAGGTTTTGGAACAGATTTGAATATGAGTACTTCACATCATCCTCATACAGATTGACATACAAAAAGAGTTAATCATGTTATTGAAGCCATGTTAAGAATGTATGTGATGGATCAACCTACTAAATGGGAATTGTTTGCATCTTATGGATTTTTCTTATAACAATGATATCACTCTTCTTTGAAAGTAAGTCCTTTTAAAGCAATGTATGGAAGAAAATGAAAACACACCTATTAGTTGGGACAATCCGATAGATAGAGTTATCATTGGGCCATAATTATTAAAGGAAATGGAAGATCAAATGGTCAAGATTAAACATAATTTGAAAACAACATAGGATAGATGAAAAAGTTATGTAGATCAGAATAGGATTGTTAGACAGTTTCAGGTTGGGGATCATATGTTTTTGAAAGTGAAATCGAAAAATATTACTTTAAACTTGGGGAATTGTTCTAAATTTGGAGCTAGATATTGTGGTTTCTTTGAGATTTTGGAAAAGATAGCACCAACTACTTATGAACTAACTTTTCCTCCTAATATAAAAGTACATAATGTGTTTCATGTATCTTTGTGAAAAAATATGTGCATGATCCTAGGCATATAATTGATTAGAATATGATACATGTAAATTGTAGAGTAGATGCTTTTGTTTTACTTTAGAAGATAATCCATATGACATGATATATTGTTGCTTAGATTATTTTGATACTAACATATAATCCTTGTTAGCATGTTGGTATATATATGATTTCATATCGATAGGTATACATGATGCCGATTATGTTTTGTAAATATATTTGATATGACTAGGTGGAGCCAAAAGGAAACTTTCTGATAGAGCCTATTTCCATTGTAGGAAAGAAGACCAAGCTACTCAGGAACATAGAAATCCGTCAGGTTAAGGTTTAGTCGATCCACTATACTCCCGAGGATGCGAATCAGGAATTGGAAGATGTGTTGAGGGAGGCATACCCTCATTTGTTTTGAGATTTTGCGGCATGCATGTGTATGTATTGAGGACGATGCATGATTTAAGGGGGGGGTTGTAATACCCTCTACTTTAGCCCCTGGACATATTAGTATTGTTGTTATGTTGGACATAGTGGCACAAGGCGCCTCAACTATGGTCTGCACATTATTATTATTTTTATTATGTTGAATTTATGAAATTATTAATAAAATAAAAACAACTAGACGCCCGATGCCACGAAAGAGAGTATGAGGAACCATGATGTTACAAGTAAGGGGTTGTGGAAAAGTGTTTACTTATGTGTGTTGATCCTATGTTGATGTTGTACACCCTTCTTATGTACTTGATGAACCCTCTTGGTTATGTACCCTCATATATTATGTTACTCCTTGGTTTTATTTACCTTGAGATTAATTTTATTTGAGGATTAGAGTCCCTCTCTCACCTAGTGCACCCTCATGAGTTGGATTAGTGTGCCTCTTGGTGTAGCCACTTGATGTGTAACACCTATTTGATATTTTTGGAATGTAACTCTCATGCTTGTGTCCTTCTCTCTCCCAATTTGTTTTGCTCATGAAGGAATCCGATTTCTTGTGTTGGGAGTCACTCTTGTGTGTGGGTTCATGTTTTTTTTTCTCTGGTGCTAGTGTTTGGAACTGGTGGTTTGATTTTGCTGCTCTTCATATGAGATCCTTTCTAAGATTGTTCCCAAGTTGAGCTACTTTGGATCCACTAGTATTTTTCATGGAGACCCTGTAATTGCCTTAATGTAAGTGCTACTTTCCATTGGGTTGTGGTTGGATTGTTGTCCTAGAGCCACTGGAATTTCCTTAGAGTGGAAGTAGAGGCCATAATTGTCATTGGGTTGTGGTTGGATTAAATCATTGGGATAATTTTTGGTTGTGTGATCCCTTTCTTGTGGAATCATGGTTTTAGCTTAGGGGTGACCATTGCAAAGTGAGTTTTGGTTTGCATTGTGTCTATGACTGGGTGAAATGTGGCACAGTCTATTCCAGTTGCGTATTTGGAAAATATAAGTGCTTTATCTCATGTTTATTTAACTTGTTTGGATCTAATACTATTTATTTATGGAAACACATGAAGCATTTGATGAAACATATGATCTATTTGTGGAATAAATTTCTCATGGAATTCAATATATTTATGCAAGTAAATTTTGTGAAGGAATTGGAAACTAGTTTTTGGGATTTTGTGCACAAATTGTTTGAGGAAATGATTCTTCGGAACCTATGTTACATAACTGATATTTATTCCCCTGTTAATTATATAATGTGTATTTTTATGGTACAATATCCTCTAAATGGTTTAAGACACTTCCCTTTGATGCTTCTACCTTTTATTCAAAAACTAGTTCTTCGATTAGATTGTTTTGCACAGTTTGGAGACTTGGCACATGAAGTGTTTGTAAAAATTCCTGAGTGTTATTTTTATGATTATGTATGATAAATACACTTTAAATGTGTGTGATAATGTGAGGTATCTTATTGATAGTGTTTGGGAAATGTCTTCTGAAATTCTATATTAGTTTCCAATGTCTAGCTCCTTCAATGGAATTGTTTTGAGTATATTTGTGACTTTGCATATGAAGTGTTTGAATAAGATATACCTCTATTATGATTGATAAAAAAATTTACTTATATATTGAATGGAATTTGAATGATTTTATGATATGTGGATTTAATTATTGTAGCGATTCCTAGAATTACTAGGCAATTTAGATGAGTAGAATTATCTAGTTTTGTGAGTTATTTAATGGACTGTATATGGGAGAAAGGATACAACCATATGAATGTAGGTGAACCCTGATAAGATTTCCATGAGTTACAATATTCATATATTTCTCTTTATTTGGCATTTGGAATATTAAAATTGGAAAGTAGGTACATTAAGGTGAAAATTGATAACTAGTTGTGGATGAAATCTTTGTTTTTGTAAAATCGGAATGCTACAGACACATGCTATGTTTCTAACATGTTATTGTGTTTTAGGTGGCTACTTATCACATGTTATCATTTACTCATGGATCCATTTAATTTTGTTCCAATTATTTAAACTCAATTCCTTGCGGTGAATGTTAATTAGTTTCACTGGAATTTATGGAAAAGATCATCTTATGTGCAATTGGAATGATATGCAAATAAGAATTCAATTGGTTGTAGGTGCACACTGAAATATGTTTTTAATTTATGTATTAATTGTTTTGGTTTTACTGGCATGGTTACAAGTTGATTTTGTGCAAGAATAGATGCTTAGATTGGAAAACTAGTTAACTAGTCTTGTGGAATCTCTTTCATAATTACCATGATTAATTATTGTAATATTGGTAATTAGGTCTTATTTACATGTATTTAGATGTTATTAAGCCATTGGGATTGATAATATATGGTTATTTGTTAAACAATTAGATTTGTGATAAGTGTCGTCATTTGCGCACTAAGTGTCGTCATAATTAATACCGTAATCACTAGTTAATTGTGAATAATAATAATTATCCTTTAGAAGTGATTATCATATCTGATATGGATTTGAATGAATTTTTGATGATGTTATATGATGTTAAGAAAATTTCCCATCCCTTGGATCATTTGTTGGAATATTTATTGAATTTATTTTAATTTATTGGTAATTAAAGGGATTTTGTCAAAATTAAATCACAAAAAATGGAATTAATTATTTGTTTGACTAATCCGTTGTGATAAAATCATCTCATTATCCTTAGAGAGATAATAATATGTCCTTGAGGCCCTTTGATATCCCCAAGGGACATTACATCATGTAAGATCAAGCACACTCTCATCTTCAATCATTTGTGGGATGACATATATGAAGAAGAAGGCGATGTTGTAGATGAAGAGCTTAAAATAGACAAACAACTTACCATATGGAAGAATGAACATAAAAAGGAATATGCACTTATAATTTATATAGTACATGAATAGATGATTTGGCATATAATATCTACTTAAACTTCTTATGATGCTCTAAAGAAGATGAAATATTTGTATGACTCACATTCTGAATTGGAGCCAATTCAGTTGTTGATGAAACTCTTCATAATAGAGTTGAAAGGAAACGATCCCATGGCTATGGAATCTGAGATAAAAGTAATCATACATGAAATTAATTCCACTATTAAGAAGGTATAACTTTCTATCATTTCCTTCATCAGGGTCCTTGACCCCACATATTCACACTATTTTGATTCACTTCAAGCTACTGGCCAACCGAAAGACCTCAAATTTGACACTTTGGTGGATAATATTGAAAAATGAGAGAGAGAGAGAGAGAGAGAGAGAGAGAGAGAGAGAGAGAGAGAGAGAGAGAGAGATTGGAAATAANTCCTAGTTTAGAAATGGAAGAATCAAACACATGATTCTTCTAGAGGACATGGTAGCAAAAGAGGGCGTGGAAGAAATAAATTTAGAGGCAGGGATGTAGACACAATCATGGTGAGATATTTGATCTTTAATGTGTTTGATGTGGAAAAAAGGACACAAGGAAAAAACATGTAGAGTTACATTGGAGAATATTACATAGAAGAAAGAGAAGAAAGAAGACATAGGTAGAGCTCATAAGTATGGTAAATATCCTAAATATTTTATTTTTTTTCACATTGTAATGTTGGAATAAATGAAATTATGTTCAATACTTCATTTGCATATTGAAGAGATACTTAGTTTCTTGATAATGGTGCAACATGCCACATAAAATTTAGAAAATACTTCTTTGAAGAATTGAATGAAAATTTAGATTGTTTATTATATTTTGTAGATAAATCCATCCTCAAACCCGGGGGATTGGCACCATCAAGCTAAAATTAGTTGGATTCCCTAAATTTTTGTTGTATAATGTTCTCTATCTGCTAGGGTTGTAGAAGAAGTTGTTGTCTCTTGTGCATATTCAATAGCAAGACCATTCCATACACATGTTCATGGGAAAGTTAAGATAAGGAGATCCTCTCACAACCAAGTCATCATGACTGGATGGGAAAATGAGAAACTCTTGAAGCTAAAAAGGACATCTACGAGGGAAATTTTTTTTGAGCACCTCTCTCACCATGATGAAGGTACATTGTCATTTAGTTTTTTATGGCATGTTAGATATGGACACATCAATTATGATAGTCTTCATTTATTGAACAAGAATGATGCCTCTAGTTTTCCCACCATCCCAAAAAGGTTGAAACAATGTGATGCTTATATTCTTGGAAAACATAGTAAGCAACTTTTTCATGATTCACATTCCAAATGATCCATAA
The DNA here is from genome assembly GCA_001517045.1 of Pseudotsuga menziesii. Taxonomy (NCBI): domain Eukaryota; kingdom Viridiplantae; phylum Streptophyta; class Pinopsida; order Pinales; family Pinaceae; genus Pseudotsuga; species Pseudotsuga menziesii. Next base: position 7,905 of record LPNX010508510.1, read on the forward strand.
ATGGTAGGCCTATGGCCCCTCTATTTTACCAACATGGATATTTCTTTGGAAACTAAATGTTTCATTTGCAATGAAAATTGGGTTGACTAGTTAATGAAAAATGCAGTCATAAAAAATGATTTTTTTCATCCTCCAACAATTTGATATGATCAAAAAACATTTTATTCATATGCAGCAGTTTAATATGCACCTCGTGACAGAAGAAATATCTTTGGAATTGATTAAAAACACCCAACAACTACGAAAAATGTTCAAGCCTCTATAAATTTTCCCCAATACTTGTCAATTCGCAGTGGGCTATGAAATAAATACCTCAGGCACTACAAATTTTCCCAGGCAATGTAAATTCATCCCAAGCAATGAAATAAATACTCCAAGCACTGCAAATTCACCCAACAGCGATAAAAATTCCCAACGGTGACTGAAAATGACCCAGATAACAGTGAAAACACCCAACAACTTCTAAAATTTTCCTAACATTCATTAAAATGCCCACATGCACATCTAACTTTTCCCAACAATTATAAAAGTGACCTAGGAACCTCTAAAAACGCCCAGGCACTGATAAACTCGTATCATGCAAAATAAATTCGCCCTAGGCAAGATAAATTTTCCTAAACCAACATGAGTTCACACCATGAAAGACAATTTTTAAAAATGTAATTTTAGAAACTCCTACACAAGTGCAACAACTCTTTAATTTCTTCCCTTAATCTATGAGATTGGTTGGGAATCCAATGGCTGAGATCAACTAGTTGTTGGATCCTTTACCAAACCAAAACACGACTCAACAATACATTAAGCCACTAAAGCTTTAGAAAAATTCCATTTTCTCACCATTCAGAGTCATTGGTAGCCACTAATTAAATAATATTTCTCAACCACTCATTAAACAAATAAATGCAAAGAAGCAATCAAACACACATTAAAATTGCTCATAAGGAATTCATGGGAAAACCAACACGCATGGGGAATTATATTTGCTCATAAATTTATTACAAGGGTGAGCTATGCACTCTCAAGTGAGATCCTGATGCATTATTGCTCACTAGCAATATTGCAGTTTCAATGGCTCAGACAACCTTTTGCTCATGCATGGATAGGCACAATAAATCATTTGTCCATAAAATTTCAAGCAGGATGCCTCTTCGATTCCTCTTCTTCCCAAGCTTTAATTCCTCCTCTAGTTGGATTCCTTTCTTTATCAACATATCACTCTTTAATAGAGATTCCATGAATACCAACCATTAAGGTGATTGATTTCACCTTCTTAAGGACTTTTGGTCCTTCGTTTTCCATCTCAAGGCTGAATATAATATTTCCCCCAAAAAATGATTAATTTGTTTTTAATGAGGATCCATTTTGGATCACACCTCCCTTTTCACAAGATTTTGGTCCCCAAAATATCAAGAAGACTAGTCTAGATCAATGTACTTTTTGTCTGCTTCTATGGAAAGTGACCTTGACTTGGAACTTGGCTACAACTCTAAGTCTGGATTTAGGTTTGGCTCATGGCTCTGGTACTAGCTATGCCTTGGCTTTGGTTCTAGGTCACTTGTTCCATAATGCAAAAATATGGGCAATCTTCAACCTTTGGAGATGGTGCATGTTGTGTTCTTTTCTATCACACTCTAAAATGGTTTCTTGGCAGTTCAAATCCAGGAGGACTTAATAAGCATGGGTTACAATCCTTCCCAACTATCTTTGCTCACATGTTAGAGTTCTTTGGATTATTTGCAACACTTCTGGAATTGTCTTCAAGACCATGGGCGAATAATGACTAGCTCTTCACCTCTTCAATATTTGGGTAGTCCTTTGATGTCAGTGCTACTCCATCTTTGATTCCTCCTTAAAATTCCACAACTCTTGGATTCAACTTGCCCTGACACCATATGATCCCTAAATAATAGGCCTATAACCCGTCCATTTTACCAACACAGATACCTCTTCAGAAATTAAATGCTTCCTTTGTAATGAAAATTGGGTTGACCAGTTAATGAAAAACACAGTCATAAAAAATGATATTATTCATCCTCCAACAATTTGATATTATCAGAAAATGTTTTATTCATTTGTAACAGTTAATATGCACCCAATGACATAAGAAATATGTCTGGAACTGATTAAAAACACCCAAAAAATACCAAAAATGTCTAGACCTCTATAAATTCGCTCCAACACTTATAAATTCACCATGGGCCATGAAATAAATATCAGAGGCACTGTAAGTTCACCGTGGGCCATGAAATTATAAATACCTGAGGCACTGCAAATTCACCCTAGGCAATGCAAATTCATCCTAGACAATGAAATAAATACTCTAGGCTCTACGAATTCGCCCAACAATGATAAAAGCACCCAACGATGACTGAAAATGGCCCAGGAAACAAGGAAAACACCTAAACACTTCTAAAATTTGTTTGACAGTTTTTAAAATGCCCCGAGCACATCTAAGTTTTCCCAACAATTATAAAAATGACCTAAGCACCTCTAAAAATGCCCCAACATTTATAAAAACACCCAATCACTGATAAATTTATCTTAGGCAAAAGAAATTCGCCCTAGGTAAGATAAATTCACCTAACTAAAGATACATTCGCCTCAATGAACATGGATTCACCTTGGGAAAGAAAATTCTTAAAAATGTAATTTTAGAAACTCCTACACAAGTGAAACAACTCTTAGTTTCTTCCCTTGATCTCTGAGATTGGTTGGGAATCTAATAGATGAGATTAACTAGCTGTTGGATCCTTTACCAAACCAAAACATGACTCAACAATACATTAAGCCACAGTAGCTTTAGCAAAATTCCATTTTCTCACCATTCAGAGTCATTGGAAGCCATTAATTAAATAAAAGCTTTTAATTGCAAATTTTAAACCTGTGCAAAGAAGCAAAGCATACATATTCTTTTAAGCAAAACAAATATTACACCACAACATTCACATATAAACACAAATATTTACCTTGGAAACCCTTAACCTGGAAAACCAACAAACCTTGGAGCCACACCTCCTATTTTTCTCATTATCATTATGAATAACTCACAATACAATATAGGTATTCCGTAGCCTCCAATACCCTAATATGTTAATCCAAATTAGAAAATAGATCCTAATCCCTTAACTGGGATTCAATTACATATTTTTAGAAAATTCCCCAAAATAGCAAAAAAACCAATTTTTTTTGGCTCACTTGCTTTCACGTCGAAAATGACATCAGAAATGGCCCAACAACCGTTTCCGTGAAGGTGCCGACATGGATTGTCAGATGCAACATTGACATGCACACCTCTCCTCCACACACACATGAAAAGAATATAACATATACCCAACATCAATCACTCATAAACAAATAAATGTAAAGAAGCAATCAAACACATTAAAATTGCTCATAAGGCATTCATTGGAAAACCAACATGCATGAGGAATTATAATTGCTCAGAAATTTATTACAAGGGTGAGCTATGCACTCTTAGGTGATATTTTGATGTATTATTACTCAATATCAATATTGCAGGTTCCATGGCTTAGACAACCTCCTGCTCATGCATGGATAGGTACAATAACTCCTTTGTCCATCAACTTTCAAGCAAGTTGCCTTTTTAATCCCTCTTCTCTGTAAACTCCCTTCTTCCTAAGCTTCAATTCTCCCTCTAGTTGGTTTCCTTCTTTATCAAGATAGTACTACTTAATAGATATGCCATGAATACCAACCATCAAGGTGATTCATGTCACCTTATTGAGGCCTTTTGGCCCTTCCTTTTCGATCTCAAGGATACAAATAATTTTGCCATAAATAATTTTTTATTACAATTTTTTTAATGAGGATCCATTTCGGATCACCAAAGAATGTAGAAAATTATATTTGATAAAATATGACTTTTGTGGCCCCATTCCTCTTTCTTTTGTAAATGGTAATAAATATCTCAAAATATTTCTTGATGGTTACACTAGGATGTGTTGGGTTTATTTATTGAAACAAAAATACGAGGCATTTAAAACATTTAAAAATGTTATTTTATGGAATAAAAATGAAACACAATCTCATATTGGCACTCTTTGTAGTGATAATGGAAAATATTATACCTCTAATGAATTTAAAAACTATCTTCGTTAACATGGGATTATGCATCAAACCAATATTCCATATAATCCTGAGTAGAATGGTCTAGTGGAAAGAAGGAACATAACATTCTTGAATATGGTATGTTCCATGTTATTTTTCAAGAATGTAAGATTGATATTTTAGGGTGATGCAATTTTGTATGCAATCTATTTGAGAAACATAAGTCCATATCATGCTCTTGCCAACAATAATCCATATAAAATGTGGTATGGCCGCATTCCTTTGGCGATGTGTTGTCATGTCCCTATCCAAATAAGAGTACTTGCAAATAATGTTTCACCAACCTACTAGTTCCCTGGGTGGGGATGGAAGCATAAATGTTGTAATAAGGGTGATATAGGACCGAAAAGGAGTTTAGTTTACCACATTCACATTGAAATGGGTCACATACATAATAAATTCTAATAAAATAAGGTGGCATTGGTTCATGAAGACACTTGGAATTATCTTGTGGATCCTTTGGGTGACTAGATTCCCCACACACTTGGCATGACCTTCATCCAAAATCGAACCTAATGGGAATGTAACGTTCTTGGAGGTTGATGTGTTGTCACATAGTGTAGCAACATCCCTTGTTATTTCTTGTCGATATACATATTCATGGGTGTATTAATGAGACTTCTTTGAGTAGAACCATAAGAGATAACTTGTTCCAAAGGAAGGAGTACCAAGTGAGGATGCCACTTGGGAAGATGAAATTTTTTTACAGCATCCAAACTTAGCATTGCTTGAGGACAAGAAATATTGGGTGGGGAGAACTGTCATGTCCCCATCCAAATAAGACTACTTGAAAATAATGTTTCACCCACCTATTAGTTTCCTAGGTAGGGATGAAAACATAAATGTTGTAATAAGGGGGATATAGGACCAAAAATGACTTTATTTTACCATATTTATATTAAAATGGGTCTCATAAATAATAAATTCTAATAAAATAAGGTGGCATTGGTTCATGAAGACACTTGGAAGCTTGTGGAGCCTTTGGGTGACTAGATTCCCCACACACTTGGCATGACCTTCATCCAAATTCAAACCCAATGGGAATGTAATATTATTGGAGGTTTATGTTTTGTCACATAGCCTAGCATGAGCCAAGGAATTTGAATTAGGAGAGGGGAGTAACTCCCATGGAAGAGGAAGAGTTTAGGAACACATGGTGTGCCACTTGGAAGGAGATTCCATGCACTCTATGACAACAAATGATGAAAGATTATATGAAACATATGAAAAGTTTAGACCTGATTTCATACCTATGACAAATATTACATGACATGGCTAAAAATATCCTCCAAGAGTGTGCATTTGGGAGTTAGAGGCAACCATTCGAAATTGGGGAAAGAGTTGGAGCATGAAGAAGGAGACAAGTGTCATATGAGTTACTAAAACACTAAGTTGATTTGGAGGAAGCCTATGGAGGAAAAATCAACCTTATGAGGCCTCATGAAGTTAATAAAAGGATGTATTGATGAAGGAGAAGGTATTTTGATCATTTTTTAATTGGAATTTGTAATTTTGGAGAGCTTTTGCTTGTCCATTGCACGGTGAGTGTTTACTCTCAATGCTTGAACCAATTTCAAGGGAGTTGGATTCCTTTTCAATTTGGTTGATAGAGAGTACATTAATACATATAAATGGATATTATTGATGTTTTTTTGTTTCATTTTGAAGGTCCATACAATTCTATTTCTAATATATCTCCCCATTCTCTCATTCCTTCTTCTCCATTCCCCCATACTCTCATGTGATGGCGAACTTGTTGGAGTGGTGATTGCACCTTGCTGAAAATATTTGATGCCAAATATTGGGTATATTATTTATGGATATGATCTATTTTTATTCTTATGTCCATATTCTCTTTAATTCAAATTATAGGAAATCCATGTGTGAAGGGCTTGCTTTCCCATGCTCTTGAATAACTAGTTTTCATGAATTTGGATTCAATCTTGAAATAGTTTTGTATCAGATTTGTATGAGGATTTTTCTCTGAGTTTGATGATTTTTGGAAATATATTTGTATTATTTATATTTCCATTATATTTCATGTTACTATATGAACCATTTATTCTATTGTTCATGTTCCAAACTTAAGCTAGTAATGCAATTTCCCCATAAGCAATTTCCATAGAAGTTACCATACATATGTTTCCCCTCATAATAAGTTTGAAGAGATTAATAACCATTAATAATGAAATTTTTTTATGTCTTATATGCATCCCCATACTATGTTCTGAAAGTTGGGAGGGTCATACTTGAGTTGGAGAGCCAATTTGGTCTCCACCCCTGGGTGGAATTTGACCACAATTTCCTAGGAAATTTTCCCCTTTTCCCCTTACCCCAAAAATAAGTTGCAGAAGGATAAAGTTAGATAAAAAGTGATCATGGATTATATTTTAATGTTATAATACTCACCATATCCTTTGTTTTCAAATTCGATACCATTTGGAGTCAGTTGGAACCTCCTACAATCATGACTACAAAGCTTGAAATTGACCAAAATTGTGCAAACTTGAATAACATGTCAAAATGAGTTTTATGATTCGACCATTGATTTTATGAGGTATATTATGATGTTTTAAATCCCATAGGATCCATCCATAAAAAATTTGGAAATGTTTGGTGGTGATGGGGACCAAACCAAGAAAGACTAGTTTACTACTTTTTCCTAGTTTCGAAACTAGAGAAAGTATTGAAGGAGGATGTATGTGAATTGTTTGTGAAGAGTCCTCAGTTACACCATATTAAGAAGCCACATATATACAATTTTCAATCCTATCAGAACCTAATATCACTTCTCTTTATATTCCGTAGTTGTCTCATAACCATGGAGTCAGTGTGAAATCCATTGTCAATGAGGGTGTTGAGAAAGAATGTTTCCAATGTCAAAATTTTGAAGCGTTGTTGAAATGTCTTGGACAGTGTACCTAGTTTCCCAAAAAAGGGAAATTACATGCATATGAGTATATTTTGTTCCATCTATTATGACTTAATTCCAAAGGAACAAAAAAACAAGCTAAGTACAAGGAGTCAAAAGTGCATCTTCTTGGGGTACTCAAACACCAAGGCATATTATCTTTGTGATGAGGTAAACAAAATGTTTATTCTTTCTTGTGATGTGATTTTTCTTGAAATGAATAAACATAAAAATTTTGTGGAGAGGCAAATTAATAACCATGTAAAGGAATATAATGAATTTGACTATGATATCTCACATCTTGAAGGGGGTATCCTTGTCCTAGATTAGTTTTTGGAATCTCCTTTTTCAACACCATCTTCCCTCATGAAGAAGTTATTTCCATTTCACCAAAATGGGAGGTTCAATTGGATGATGTGTTTGAGAGGATTGGAAGATTGGATCTTGAAGAAAATGAAGCACCACTAGATGAGAAACCTAGACCCTCACAAATTGTTCCAAAGTGGGCCAGGAATAAACTTGAAAGTGTTCATAATGATGAAGTTGGAAAGATAGGAACTAGAAGTTAAACAAGACAAGAAGATGGAGGTGATGTAGACGATTCTAATTTAGGTGATGTATATGATACACATGTTTCATGTGATTGTTAATTGAATTTGTCTGCTAAGTTTGAACCAACTTATTTTGAAGACATTATTTCTCATGACGAGTGGAAAAAAACATGTAGAATGAATATGATTCTCTCATCAAGAATATGACAAGGAAGTTGGTGGACCCTCCATTTGGAACCAAACCAATTGGTTGTAAGTGGGTCTACAAGAACAAGTACAAATCAGATGGATCACTTGACATGCATATGGAAAGGCTTGTGGAAAAAAGGTTTTTCACGTAAAGAAGCCATTGACTATGAGGATACCATTTTGACCCACGAAAAAATGGGCTACCATCTATACTCTATTGTCTCTAGCTACATAGAATGGGTGGAAAGTTTATCAAATGGATGTGAAAGTTGATTTCTTGAATGGAGACTTGAAAGATAATGTCTTCATGTCTCAAATGAAAGGTTTTGTTGTGAAGGGATAAAAACAAAAGGTATTCAAACTCATCATGTCTTTGTATGGCTTTAAATAATGATGTTGCACATAGTATAAAAAGCTAACCGAGCATCTTCTAAAATTGAATTTTAAACACTATAATCTTTTTATGCAACACTATTTGTCGAGCAAATTGGAATATTTATTGTATATATTGTAGTGCATGTAGATGATATATTGATGATAGGGAACAATGAAAGCTACATTGCATCCATAAATAAAGAGTAGAAAGGATTTGAGATGTCAATTTTGGGACATCTTCACTACTACTTGGGAATTTAAGTGACTCATAATTCAAAGTACATATTCATCTCCCAAAAGAAGTACATTAGAGAGTTGTTGAACAAGTTTGGCATGGCAAGGTGTAGCCTTCTCTACCCCAATGGAACATAATTTGAATCTAGCATCGAAAGAAAGAAATCAATTTTGAGGATAAAAGCAAGTATGGGGAGTCTTATGTACCTTACTGCCATTAGACCATATATTTAATTTTCTGTTGAGATCATTTCCATATTTATGCAAAAACCATGTCAAGGACATTGACCTACTACAAAAATAGTTCTAAGATAATTGAAGGGGACTCAATATTTTGGACTCAACTATTCTAAGGTGGATGACTTCAAACTAATTAGACACTATTATTCAAATTTTGATGGCAACAAAGAGAATGGAATATCTACTTTAGGATACCTCATAAGTCTTGGATCAATAATTTTATCTTGGATACCACACAAAAATTCTGTGTCTGTAGATTCCACCACAAAGGTAGAATATGTGGCTACTGTAGAAGAAGAAACAAAGGAGATTGTGTAGCTTAAGAAGATACTTAATGATTTGTAAGAGAAACAAACAAATTGTACTAGGACTCCACTAATTGAAAATACTTCTACAATCAAGTTAGTCTAGAATCTCAAATTCCATGATTGAACTAAGCACATCAACATAAAGTACCATCACTACAAGGAAAATGACCTTTAGCGGAGGTTATATAAAAAGCCCCTAAAAAAGAGCCAAAAAATCCAAGTGGAGGCGAGTGGACTGAGGTTTTAGCAAATGCTTTTATTCAATACTTTTCATCACAAAATGCACCGGTGCGTGTTTACATAGAACACACATGTTGAGACAAAAATTATATCACACCACACTAGAAAAAACTATCAATAAAAAAATATTTTAATTAAAAAACTCGTATTATTTTAATACCCCTACCATGATGCATTAATTGTTATGACATGCACCGATGCGCTTGATAATAAATGACTTGGTGCATTACATAGACAATAATACACCATTCTATTAATATTCTTGTATTGATAGATATCACAAAATTTTGAAAAAAAATAACCAGTTCGCTAGATATTTTGAAACGCATCAGTGTGTTTCAAATAAAAAAGCACACTGTTTATTATAAAAAATTCATTGCAAAACCCATTAATTTTTTATTAAAAAACCCAACTCTTCTGTGCATCTTGATTGTTGGACGCATTAGTGCATTCCCTTGTCATCTGCATTGGAATAAGGTTTATTAAAAAAAAAAACCACGGGGTAAAAGTCATTTTTACCATCCTCAATGCGCTTTGATCCCATTTGCACTGGTGCTACACTTCACCTACTTGGAATTCTTGACATACATGGTCCACATGGAGAAATTATTCACTCCTATTGGCTGCTACTTCTAGTTTGAATTTTGTTAAACGATGGGAAAATTTTGAATTTTTTCATACATCACCAGGATGCCTCCCCGACGAGTTGTTCAACAGGTAATTTGATTCTTACTTCATAATTTATTTTTTTAGTGGGTTACTTTTTAGAATTGAGATTCAAATTATTTTATATTTGAAAAAAATCTAAGAAATTTGTGCGGTACATTCGAGCCTTTCAGCTTGCACTGTAATGCATGTAAATTTTTATAGGGTGCACCATGGATAGTGTGAGCCAAACGGATCAAATGCACCGCCACACTATAAAAAATATATAAAAACATTGAAATGGTAGTTGATGCATCTTTTCAAATATACATGCACTAGTGTGCTCGCATAGACAAAATGCATCGATGCTTAACAATGATAAACACACCATGAAAGAACCTCCACAAAATCCCTCGCTATAGAAAATATCCGCTACAATTGGTAGCGTATATTTACACATGCATGATTTACACCATTTTTCATACCAGTGTGTTTCATAAACATAAGTGCACTGAGGTGTCCTAATTATACACGCACCGAAAAATCAAAATTAAAAAAAATTACACAAGCTATTTTCCCCCTAAACTAAAAAAAATGATGGAAACTTTAAGTTTCAAAACTAAATCTAAATAGTGTTTTAAATAAAAAAACCTAAACACTAACTCATTCTTTTGCCGAAAATTTTAGGGGAGAGATTTGGAAGAGAGACATACATGGAAGGAGTTTGGAGCGTGGGTTATTCTGAGGATCAAAATTTGTTAGGTATAATGAAAAAAAACCTGCATAGTAAAAATTTCAAGTATGTAAATATTACTATCGATCTTATTATCTTATTTAGAGTTTAACTATATTTAGAAAAAAACACTTTGTACTTTTTTTTTGTAAGTAAGCACCCACAGATTTTTGAACCAGTGATCTTACGCAAGGAGTGCCTTAATAGTACACCCATTCATCCTCTATTCTAAGTCCCATGAGAAAAAAAAACTTCGTACTTACCTTTAATGTGGCAACCCTTATTTTCTTGCTATTTCTTTTCTTTTTATGTGGATACAAAAAATTTACATTCGGGCTTAAATCCCTATATTAGTATACACAATTATAATTTCACCTTTCAGGGAATTTATATTTGTTGAGCTTGTGATTATATATAGAAAGTGTAGGGTGAGATAGGGCCACTTTTTGGATCGAATTTGTAACCATGTCGACCTTGTTAAGTTTTTTAGTTTTTTTTTAGTTTAAATATTTCAATAAAAAACGTTGCATGAAAATCAATGTGTTTATATTACAAGAATGCACCAATGTGGGTTTAGAGAAAGCGTACCGGTAATGATATGCAACACATAATGTTTTATTTGATAAAAACATAAAAATCATTGTTGTTTCTCTGTTATTTGATAACGATGCGCTTATATGAATATAGCACCAATAAGGGTAGGAACACACCATTTTTTATTTTCATAAAACGGTAAATAATTTTCAATTGTTTACGGTGCACCTATGTAGATATAACACATTGGTTTGGTTATGTACATAAATGCACCGAGGTGTTTTATTTGTCAAAGCACATCGATATGAGACTTGTTGTCTATTTTGAAGGTTTGTAATTTATTTGTTTAATATATTGATAGCTTATGTATTTAATGGTCCAGGTTGTTTATTGGTAGATAATCCATGGTATGAGTTCAATGAACAACAACTTTAGTCAACATGATGGAAGCACATCTAGAATTACGAAGAAGGCAAGTGGTTTTAATTAATTTATGTATTTAAATTAATTTGTTTGAATAATTTGTAAATTTCACTAATATGTATTGGTTAATGTGTAACATGTAGAGACAAAAATGAGGAAGCTTGATAAGATTCTTACTAATGCAAGTCCAGAAGAGTGTAAAATGTTGATGTAAAATTTCTAGAGGGATGAATCAGGTTAATAAAAAAGAAGTCAATATAAATTATTTCTTCAAATTTGAGTAATAACGTGCTTAAGAATATTCACTAATATGTTTCAAATAATCTAATTCACATACACATAATGTTATGCAGGGAATGACAACAACAAAAGTCAATGTCATCATAAAAAATAAAAAAAATTATGGAAGATGCAAATGATAATCAATTGGTCCTTAGCTCATCTCGAGTGGTGCTAGAATTTAATAGAAGGGGCAAATAATTTTATAATACTATGAGGGATATAGTGGAACAAACGTACAAACATACTTTTCATTTACAATATAGAAACCAATCAAATGATTCAAAAAATTAGGTCATATGTAAAATACAAGAGGCATTCCCAAAGCAATGGTTAATGAGACCTATAAGACTTGCAATAGCAAAAACATACAACAACAAAAAAGAATCATTAAAAAGTAATATTCCTAAACATGTTTATGCAAACTATGTATTACTACAAAGCGCCATTCCTTCAATAATTTTAATTATAGTATATTTATTTTTCATATAAAAAAAAACTGTTTAAGGTCATTTTACATTTCCAGGAAGATTATAAAAATCCCAAAGGATGAACGAGGTGATATGTGAAATGTGCCAGTAGGGGTGTCCAAAAATGTGTACAAGGAGATGGTCAAGGAAATTGTCATAATTGCATAGAAGGAGGAGCCATCTCAATGGAAACATGTTTCAAATGTATGTTCAATCATAGATTTTTAGGATTATGTACATCTCATTAATTAATTCAACATTAAATATTCATTTTCAATTGTTTTGCTACAGAAAACAAAACAAAATTGAACGTAGTTAGCACACAAGACATGACGACAAAGAAAAAGGGGGTTGATAGCAAAGTTTGTGAGTATTTGTGATTTCCTTAAAAGAAATTAAGTTTTCGTAGTGGTTGTGATATGTATATTTTGTTTTCACCGGAAATCCTTGGATGTGTTGAAATAAGTGTTAACATACAAAGATGAGCCATCAGAAGAATTGGTTGACATTGGGTTAGCAAGGGTTGTGAGTATATGTTGGCATATAAAAAAAATTGTGGATTTTTTAAGTATCTATATTGTTTACTTCTCTCATTTTATAATTAATAAAACATCAAAATCCTTTATATTAAATCTATGATTTGTGACGAGGCATCAAACTTGTAGGAAACAAAGATGGAGTGGAGCCAACATAAGACTTGTTGATAGAAGGAATGAGATTTGGTTTTGAAAGAATGTGTATCATTCATGACTCAATAATTTCTATGGTACGTTGCTTTTCAATTTACACTTATGTATACTATCTATTTTATTTTTCATTATTCCTAACAATGTAGATACACTCAGTGCACTTTATTTTTATGTTTGCAAATGGAAGCTGAACAAGAGGAAAAAAATCGAGTAAATCAACAAAACGTTTGACCAAATAACCCAATTGATGCAAGTGGAATGAGCACTAATAATAGTTCCAACCAAGAATGATGATCCATATTTAATCTTAATGTTAATGCAAGTTGTTGTAGCTTGTTATATATTTTGAAATAATTTTATGTTAAAATCAAACATTTTGTATAATAATGTACTGGACATAATGTGAATTGAAAAACAACGGGTTAGCGATAAGTTTAACAATTACATGCATATTGACAGTTTGATTATTGTTATCTCTATGTTTTCCTATTTTGTATGACAAAGGCACTCTTGTTGATGTATACTAAAATAAACTTTGTATTCTATTGCATTATTCAATGTTATTGTCAAATGTTACATGTGAAATGATATATTGGTGATTAAATGTATGGACGATTAATATTGCAATAGATGCCTGCATCTATGATATATAAAATTAATTCAAACAAACAAAATAATTAAAATTGAAATGAATAGTACTAAGAAAATCTTTCAATTTCAGATAAATAATGGAATAAAAAAAATTATATATATATATATATTGACTGTAATGTCAGTAGCCACTATTCAAAGAATCATGCATAGTGATTTTGATAACTGATGTCACTCTAGTGCATCTACCCGAACACTAATAAAACTCACAAACACAATCATTAAAATTGAAATGAATAATACTATGCAATGCTAGTAACCACTGTTCGAAGAATCATATGCGGTGCTTTTGATAATTGATGATGCACTGGTAAATCTATGTGAACACTCTGCACTGATGCGTTTATGTAAATTAAAATGCACCATTATATTTAAAAATAAATATTCCCATGTTCCAAACGACTTCTTCGATGTGTTTTCATTTGTCTTTCTCGATGTGTTTTCATTTGTTTTTCACACCAGTGCATGTCAATGGTTATACACATCAAGAACTATGAAACCTTCTACAAACCAATGCTTGTTTTGCGTTTAAGCGCCTCGGTGAATTCGAATTGTTTAATTGCACAGATGCGTTTGACAATGAAACAAATGGTGCGTTTGACAATGAAATGCATCGGTGTACTCATATAAATGGATAGCACCAGTAAAGTCTAAAAATATTAAAAATTGTCTGGTGCGTGTGATGTGACATATCTCATTGTTAAGTTTGTGTTGTACGTAAGCCTCGGTGTGGCGTTGAATTTGGTTCTATCCGGTTCTCATTATGTTTGAGTGCACTAGTGGATATATTTTACATTGTGTAGCACTGGTGCGTTTTGTGACGTAACACACCAATGTACGTAATTTAAACAAAGCGCACTGGTAAAAAACCATCCACTAAAACATCCATCTGCCGAGTTTTTTTAGGTATAAAATATATCCGTAATAACCTCCATTAAAACATCCACTACCATTGGCGGAGGTTTTTTTTACAGTTTTTGCCAATCTTGTAATACTAAAAGCCTCTAGTATGACCTCCACTACAAGCTCTTTAGGAAAATATCCCAACTTGTAGTGGTTCAGATTTCCAACACCATCAAAATACCCTTAGGGGGTATCCTTTTCCAGCACGGGGGCTTGTAGCAATCATAGAATTTTCCTAGTAGAAGGTTTGAAGAACTCCATGAAAAAACTCACATAATTGAGAATGATCACCATGGGAGACTCAGACTATGAAAGGTTTTCAAATATCATTGTGTTTCAAGTTTTTCATATTCCCCACGGCATGAAGAAGGGTAGAGATTTGATTTTAGGAAAATGAGATCTCTAGAGTAAAATATTCTCACCCAAAGTGGGGCGGTTTCGACTATGGAGTAGTTTGAGTCTTTCCATTATGGCCATCCATACCTCTTGACATAAACTACACTCAATAAATATATTTTGAATATTCTCATCTGCCCTTTTGCATAGAATACACATGCTTGGACCTCTAAAACCCCTTTTGTACAAGTTGTCACAGATCAAGATATGATTTTCCATACACAAAATTGTAAAGAATTTAATCTTTAATGGAAGTGTCCATTTCCAAATTATATGCCATCAAATTGTAATATGATTAAGAAGAGGAGATAATCGTTTGATAAGCCTTTTTTGTAGAGATATTCCTTGTCTCTTTGTACCAGGCCCAGACCAAACTATCTTTAGTTTCCCTTAGCCTAACTCCCAAGTGTCTTAGTCTTGCTGTAAACATTTCCCATTCATCTGCTAATGCCCCAGTGAAGCACAAATCATTGGCTCAGACCCAATAAGAATGATCATTAACAATTATAGAGGTGGTTCTAATATGTGACAATTTGTTAATCCCCATCCAAGGTAACTTGGAGATTAAATCAGTCAAGAGTTTATAAAAATATCATCTCCCACAAAGGGATCAATCCCAATGGAAAATTTCTCCCCATTTCCAATCTTCCATGATAACCACTTTCTGAACCAGTGAAAAGATATAGAAAATGACCGCCAAATATTTGAGGCCTGTTGCACGAGCTTATTTTCCCTCTTATCCCATTCCACCACCGAGCACCTCTTAAAATGTTTGTCCTTGATCACAGAAACCGACAACCCTTCATAAAAAAGGCTTCTCCAAAGGATTTTCATACTTAATTCTTGGCTAAACCAAGTCATATTTTTTATTCCCCACCCCCCAACATCCTGTGGCAAGTAGATCTTCTACCAATGTCCAAGATGAAACTTACCTTTATCCAAGTGTCCATCCCACAAAAAGCTCATCATTTTGCTCCTGATTTTTTTTAATATGGAGGCAAGTATCTGAGCCAATGGAATCCAAACAATAGGGATACTTTTTCAAATCGACTTAACTAATACTAACCCGCCTCCCAATGACAACCATTTGTAGCACCAACAATTGACCTTCTTCTCTACCTTATTGAGCATCCAATACCAGTCCTTGGTATAATAGCAGTTAGGATTCAATAAACTAACCAAGATATTTAAAACCATTTTAAATGGAAGAGTTTATGGAAAAGTGAGATTTTACTTCACTTGCCATGCCATTGTGAAATTTCAAAAGAACATGTAGTCATGTGTACTTGATATTTACATATTTTGAAATTTATTTGGTAAATCTATAAAAAATGTCAAGGATTAGTATTGTAAATTGTGTATCATTATAATAAAATATTTATGGTTATAATTAATATTAATTAACTATTAACTATTAATTATTGAATGAATGTATAATTGATTCATATTTAATTTAAAATAACAATTAATAATTTACATAGTGGTGATGCAATACTAACTATGCAAACTATGACATAACACAAAATAAACAATACTAAACTGAACCATTTTAATGTTGCATCAATATATTATTTTCAAGAAAGTCCAAGCTACGCTTTGAATATCTGAATATTCTTTTCATTGCTTGCACATGAGTTTCTTTTGGTGCAACTTGAAACCGTGCAACCAATCTTACTGCTTGGAGCTTCGACTCGGATTGAGATATACCCCTTTGTTTGGTTTATATGATGTGAATTGAAAGGAGGGAAATCTAGTGTCCTTAGGCCAAGACAAGAATATTCCATTATCTAAATGCCAAATTTGTAGACCCAAAAAATAACGCAATCAACCTAAATCAGTCATTTTAGCCTTTGAATGTTGCTACAAGGGGGGTTCCAAACCACCCTAATAGGTATTTAAGAGGGGGGTTCCAAATCTCCCTCGTGAAGTCGAATTATACACACACATAAATTTTGCATCAAATATGGAGAAAGGAAAACTAAGAAAAGGGGGGGGGGGTGTTAATCATTTGCCACCTCCTATGATTCAAATATTTTTAAGCAATGTCAAAATACAAACTTGAATTAGAGGCAAGTGGCAACGGAAAAGGATTAAGGACCCAAGCTCTTTAAGATACACAACAATCCTTCTACCTGTTCTCCCTAAGACAATTCAAAGATAATATATATCAACAACAGAAATGGGATACCAAGAGAGATGTGGGATTACTGTAGGTTGTGCTTAGGCGTTGACCTAACATCATCATCTATATATTTGTTTGTTAAGTATGGATATCCCATTCATCGGGGGGATGCTTCAATGTTTGTTATGTAATGGTATCAAATCTAACCAACATCCTTGGGAAAACAAAGGACACAACCTCTAATGCATGAAATATTTTACTGGAAAGAAATCCTAGAACCCACATCCTATAGAATTGTAGCTATAATTGATTCAACATAGTTGGGATTAAATCCATTGATCAACAGGTTACACCATAAGTTAGAATGGTATTGATGATTGAATTTGTAGAAACAATAATGTATGACTTAAGGTAACACCTTTAAGGGATACTCATATGTGTTTTGCTCATGAATAATCAACATTAGGTAAATAGGTGACTAAGTTTGGAATGCTCACATCCATGAAACTTTATTGATTGGGTAAGACTTGAATGATTTAGAAAGATTGAATTGAAAATTATAATCATTTTTTATGAAGATAAGTAGCTCCAACCAGGGAAAATTTTTGGGGTGAAACTTAGCCATTGGACTAATTTTCAAGTTTTTTTTTCCAAAAAAATTCACCATTTCCACTTTTTGCAAATATGATTCACCCAAGTTCTATAGGATTAAAATATTTTCCTCTAAAAATTTCCAAAATTGTCCAAAAAATATATAAAACCCTTAGGAATTTTAATATTTAAGAAAACATCACCAAACCTTTTATGGTTGGAAATTTGATAATTTGTAAGATTCTCCAAGGTTTCTACACTTCAAGATAATTAGGAATCCTTAAAATTTTCTCTGCTGCCAACAGGTGAATTTCATATATTGATGGAAGCACAAACAAACACATTTGATGGCCTGTGTTCATTTACAAGCCATCAAATGTGACAAATAATATTATCCTTTGAATTTCAATTATTTCTCTCTGATTTGGATTCCGAGGGGATCTCTATTGATACAAATCTACTCATAATCATTATCCAGATGAGTGGTTGAGTATTGTCTTATGAACCCTACTCATATTTTGAATCCAATTGGGAAGTATCTTATCCTCTAGGGTGCATAACACAAGAGTATGGTATAATTGTGAGCAATGAGGTGACTAGGCATGTATTAACATGAGAGACTTAGGCTTAAAACCTCTATGTGTGTGTGGTTGTGTTTGTGACTCGTCAACAATGGAAAAAATCCAAATGACACAAGACCATTGCATGCCTTCTTCTTTTCATACAAGAATTCACACAAGGTTGATAGGATTAGAAGACAAAATACTGAGAGATGCATATATATGACTATAAAATATGAAATGCCTAAATGTGTGGTTAAGAAACCCATAGAGGTATGTTGTAAGTGCATAATCTTAGATCATACTTGGCAGGTTAAGGGATAAAAAATAAAATATCTAAAAAAACTATAAATATCCTTAAAACAAAAGAAAAATGTATTCAATAAAATCAAATGACAGAATGAAGGAAGATTTGAATTAGATCCAAATGGTACTTTGTTTATTCATTTCACATTTGTCCTAAAACCATTATCAAAATTTCTAGAGAATTTTATGGAATACATATCAAAACCATATCTAATTCTAGATATAGCTTGAATGAACCAATCAACCTTATCTAGAATAAATTCTAATACCATCATAATAAATAAACCCTACCTAAAATACTAGAAATGAAAAAACCTCTAACAACTAAACCTAGAGTCATCTAGAATACAATACAAAGCTCCTATATGTGCCTAGCTACAATTATTGCACATTTAATGGTACTATATAATACAATATTAGGGATAACATGGTTTGAGTAGATTGTGATGCACCATCTAGTAAAATAAATTGTAATTATAGGTGCATAAGAAGCAAATATACATATAATGGGGTTAAGTGCACAAATGACACGTGGAGCCATCCATCCAAATAAAATTTATTAGTTTAATCAGAAAAGGGAGCCATTTAAAGAGGAGAAAATGGGGACTTAAGGGGTCCTTCTTCCTCTTGTTCTTCTTCTTTTTCTTGGGGGTTGGTTGATTATTGTTTGAGGATTTCTTACTCACGTGAGGAGGATTGGAGGAAGAAGATAGTTTTGATCTAGCCAAGTGGGTTTTGAGGAGGTATTTGTCTAGAATAGTTTACTAATTAAGGGATCATGGGCTCTCATCCTTTGACTAATAGATAGGTTTGGTGGTGAGTTGTCCCCCACACCTTGTTTCCCACTGTTTACACTATTGCTGCTGGTATCATGGGCATAATGTACAGTCTTGTAAGTCAAGTTTTCTCATTTCCATTATAGGTATGCCTTTTTTTAATAGAAATAGTTAGGTTGATTATATTAAAGAGGATGAGGAAATCCTTAGCATCCATAAAGTAATATCATTACAATTCCATTACAAAATTCCCTTAACAAGAAATAGGAGCTTTAAAAATGCCCCAACCTTATACATCCATACTAGAAATTGAAAAAACTAGAGATTCTGAATCCTATAAATCTAAACACAATGACCTATAAACAAGACATAACATTAAAACATAAGCTAACAAAAACTAAACAGTCCCAGAAAGACCTTGAATATGTCGAATCTCCTCCTCATCCTCTAGCTACAGAGTGATGAAGTCCTCAAACTTATCAATATTAGTTTGTTTCCTTGTGTATATTTCCATAGTGTTATAGTTGAAGATCCCCCGCACTAAAGTGATGATCAAACACACTCTTGTGAATTAAGGTTTGGTGTTGGTCTCGATCCAATGCTAGTTATGATAGCTTCTATTCTTGCACCTCTACCCTACTTTCCAAACTACCACAAAACTATTCTTCAAGCTCCACTTGATAAATTAACTTCTCCTTCATGTGCTCAATTCTCTCCAATCGACCCCCAACTCTATATCGTCTTTCGTAGGCCAATAATTTCCCCCATTGCACACTTTATTTCTATTGCTCCATCCTAAGCATTCTCCATTCATGTATTTGCAATAAGGAAACTCACCTGAGCCTTGATACATGCCCCACTATATTGAAATACCTATGTCAGCCTCCAATCCACCCCCATAATTCCTTAAAGACTTGCAATTATGTTCTCCAGCAACCTAGGGTCAAGCACTAGTAAACAAATTTCAGACTGTAAGAGAAATTCCTTTTCTTCCCTCCATTGTCTTAACTTTACCATTTGTTGTGAATTTCATACCACAAGAAAGAGTCCACACAATATTTAGATAACTAAACCTCTACCACCTTTTGATGAACCTCTAAACATAAGAGAAAATCAACTTCAACTTCAACCCCAAGCCTAGACAAAGCCACCTTCAACAATTCAATATAATAACTTGGAATTGGTCATAATCTTAGATTTATTCCACCCTGTTGGATTTATCTTATGCTGAGATGGGGGGGGGGTGAATCAATGTAGGAAAAAATATCAAATTATTTTAGAATTAAACAATTTTCACCAATCAAAACTTTTCGACAAAAAGAAGCACAATTTGCACACAAAGACTGAAGAATAATTATATTTATATCTATAGATAAAATGATTTATTACATCAACGAGATAATTCAATATCCAAACATGAGCACCAAATCATTTCAGGAAACAACCTGTTCTACAAGTAACAATCTGTTGGTTATAGGAACTGACTTGTAACGACTTCGATCTACATGAGCACCAACTCATGAAATTCAGACATCGACCTAAATAGATGTCTGTCTGATTGTGAAAACCGCAACTTGTAGAAACTAGGCACAAACTTGTGGATAAATGCAACCTCAAATTGTTTCTTCAACTTCAATTGAATGGAAGCACCTACTCCCAAATTATATTTACTAGATTTAACTAGAATGAGGCTCCAACCCCCTAATTATATTTACCATTTCCAACTAGCCTGGAGGCTCCAACCCTCTAATTAAATTTACCAACTCATATTGGAAGAAGGATCCAACCCCCTAAATTCATTTTACCAACTACGCTGGAAGGAAGCTGCAACTCCCTATTCCTTGCCCTGTCTTGGCTCCCTAAGAAGTTTTACTAGAACCTACTAGAAGGAAGCTTCAACTCCCTTATCCTTACCTCATCCCACCTCCCTTGAATATAAATAAAAAAGTATATCAAAGAACTGCAAATTACCTTGACTAAAAACTGTAACTGCTGTAATCCTTATGATCTGTGTCTTGCTTCTAAATATATGTGTCTAGAAATTCATTTTCTAGAAATATGACGTGCGATAAATACTAAGATATATTTGATCTTTCTGTATCACACAATCTGTGAACACTGAGTTATTTCCACTATCTATGTTTATGTGCTGATCAGTGTTGCGAACTCAGTCACTTATATGGTTCATCGATCTACGCCTTTCACTGAGTAGAAACTTTGCACATCTTGAATACAAGTATCCTTCTAAACAGCTCTCTTCTTACTGTTCATCATCCTCTAATTTGTGCACTTAGGCTCCATCGCATAAAACTCTTTCTGCGATCAACAAGCCATTGATTTCCCAAGAAAATGAAGGTTGTTCAAATCAGAATATATTCAAGTCTTCATTCTACAAGCTTACTTCAACATATCCATCTCTTTATTATTTATACTTTTCCTATCTCAAGAGATGTGTCCACTTGTTGAAGGTCCATATCCTTGAATAATGCTCCCACATATTTGCGTTTTTTTCAAGTTATGATCTGCGTGAGCATGTCACTTTTCACAATTCATCTTTGTGGGGTTTGAAGCACATATGCCAAATTCTTTGTGGGACTTTTGCACACAAGTTCATATCTCATATTCTTCTTCATAAGTCCCATGATACATGCCATTTTTGTTGTGGGAATTTTACACACAAGTTCATATTCTGTACTCTTATTTCGTAAATCCCATACAAATGCTATTTGTGCATATCTGCCATTTTCAATATTCTTCTTTCTAGATTGTTATATGTGCACTTATGACCAGTGCCATGGTGGGATCTTTTCTCTTTCTGGACTTCCACATTCTTCCTTATGTATTTCTTCAAACTTGATTTGTGTAAGGAAGTCTCCATGCTCTTTTGGCATTAGTTTCTCAATTACAACATATGTATTTTGATATCAATGATAAGGTATGCACTCATTCTTCCACATTTTTTTTGTATTTGTTCAGTATGCACTCATTGAGGTGATGTCTATTCATTGATTAGTTGGCTTAATGGTATATTTTTCTAGATATGTGTATATTCCTTTGTTTTAATGACACCACATTAAGTTCATGGAATGCCTTTATTTTTTATCTTTTCATTTTTAGATGTTGTCAGCGGCTCCAAGTCCATTTAGTTTTCAAAGAGTCTAGAGTAATATTGAAATTTTTCCATGTACATGATTAATCAATGCTTGGTTAACTAAGCCTCATGGATATGGCCAAGTTCAAACTCTTTTATAATATATTGACAACTATTATAAGAAGCAAATGGAGAAATATAAATAGGCATTTACATTGTTAGATCAAATTCCACCATATAACACAAATAAATTTAGAATGGAAAAAAAATTGACATCTAACATCTAATGTGAAAAATAAAGAAAGAAAGGAAGGAAGATCCTACATAAACAAATACAAATAAAATAAACCTTAGTATAGCGGATCTTTTAAGCAATGAGAAGTGTGCACCTTAGTATTTCTATCCTACTCAATGCCAAAAGGATCCCAACTTAAGATGAACTTGTGTTAGTAGGTGCTCACTATGTAATTCCATCCCCAATACATCTTGCACCTTATTCAAATTGATGCTTCCCTTAACAGTGGCACTAGTATCACCAACTTTTTCATAATTACTCCAACTTTAGACAACTAGTATTCTCAAACATTTAGAAGATCAAAATTTCTTAAATTGAAATGTTTTGGCCATTGTAGATTCAAGACAAAATTGAGGACAAAAATACTATAAGTCTCATTATAAAGAGGGAAAAAGATAACCAAATTCACTTGATATAATTTTGAATAGCCAAGGCTATAGAGAACTGAAAGAATGAGGCACAACCAATATACCTCATTCATAAATATTGAAACTAAAATAAATTATACGTGGTCTTAGCCCATTGGCTTGAAATTCAAACGTAAAAAAGACAAATCAACATCTTGGTTGATAACAAAATCTAGTACATCTCATAGATGGGATTTGGGCCTGAACATTAAGAACTAAGAATGAGAATGTGAATTGCTTTGGATTTGACATTGAAGGCAAAAGCAATATGTAAAGATAAATACAACACTAACAAAGTTGCTGTTGTGTGGATTGAAACAATAATGTTTGAATTTGGCCTAATATGGAACTTGTCCTATAAAACATGCAATGCTCTAATGCAATTAATATTGTTGCTAATCCCCAAGGGTCATAATCTATCGAAGGCTTAAAACTTGTTGGAGACAAGCAATGTAAGAATGACACTATCAATGCCCAAATGCTGTGGTTGAATAATGGTAATCTACCCCCAATGCAACAAGAATAAATGTAATATTTAGTTGGATCCAATAAAACCTTATACCAACTGTTTGGCCAAATTGAATCCCATGATTTTGCAGTTATGGAAATAATATTATATAGAAGAGTAATCAATGGAAATTAAATTATTTGCTTCAAAACTAAAAGTTTAAAGATGAGAGTACTTCAATAATATTGAAAGGGTGGTGCTCGCGGGGGGCATATCAATTGGTAAATGGATGTGTTATGAGAAGTTGTGAATGGAATCATGTTCAAATCCCCCTGAAATTACCCATACCCCATGCTTCAGGCCATGTGAATGCACCGAGGGGTTTCCCGCTTCCCCTAGTACAAAAAAAAGATTGAAAGGGTGGTATGTAATTTGATGGCTTATTGTTTTGGACCCACTATCAAGGAAACCCACCATCTATATTACTATGGAAGAAACTTGGTTTGAAAACTCACAATAACCTACAAGTCAGTCCTTCAAGTTTTGGTTGTATAACATATGCTCGGTTTTAGACGAAACTAATAATTAGACCCAAAAGACCCTTTATAGTGGCCAAGTTGGCCACCTTAGTATGATCAAATCCTTAATTTAAAATGACATTTTGAGATAATATATTCCACCATGCCATATATATATATATATGATGATTACCAAGATAGGAATAAATATAGACTTAACAACTCCTCGTAGCAAAGTTGGGTAGCTTATGTATGAGATCACAGGGTGGAGTAAAACACCAAATGATCTAAGGAGGCAATGAATAGCATGTGGTATTTAATGTGTGATTCTTCATTTTTTATAATTGTGTTAGGATATGGCAATGCATGGTTCCTTCCTAACTGTATCAAGGATATTATGAAAGATAATATTTAGAATGCGATTTTCTTTATTCATAACAATGCTTTATAAATGATGGTAGGTAGTAATCATGAAGGTATTTCATGATGTCCTTGGGTATAGTGTAGGTGAATTGAAAAAGTAATAAAGAACAAATCCACATACTAGATGAATGTTTTCACAATATTTCCATAATATTTGATGTGATATCCAAGTACTCATTGTTTAGATATTTCATGCAACTATGTATATATCCCATGTTAAGATGATTTCCAAGATATGAGTATTCATGATGTGATGCCATTCTTGTTGCATAGTATTACATGATGTGTTTTTATTATGATAACATGTGGTTATTTTCTAATTCATAAGGATTTGATGACGTGATATGACTATGGTAGCAGGAGGTAATTGCACATAATTCTACGTTCCTTATGATGATATGTTCATATAATCATGACAATGTGGTGTTAATATGATTTCACATGCTAGTTGGTATAGTCCTTGATATTTCATGATTATTACATAGTTTTATGTTTATGATGATGTTATAACATTTTGATGCCATGCAACAACATGCATTTCTTTACTATTCTTGATATTTGATGGAAATGATGGTGTATGATAATGTCATGCTCCTTGACATTCATGATGATGGTGTTATGTTTTTATGATGGCATGTGGTAGCATGCGGTTCCTTCATATTCATGATGATATTATTATGTTTTTCATAATGGCATGTGGTAGCATGTTGTTTCTTCATAATCAGGATGATGATGTTATACTCTCATGATGGCATGTGGTAACCATTGATTCCTTAATGTTCATGTTGATGGTATATGTTTTCTAATGTTATGATTATAACTAATACATTGGTGGCATGATGAGAGGTGAAGATTGATAGGAAATCCAACATTAGGATAGAAAGGCCTATTCATTTGATGATCTCTTGGGATCCCATAACCATGAAAGCTAATTTATACATGCAACACCTTATGGGATACAAACTAACTCAATTAGTAAACCTATGCCAACAACTATTTTCCTTTATAATGCTACTGGAATTCCACAACTTGAGGTATTTTCACTGAGGGGGAGGTATAAGAAGGAATTTCAATGCTTGGGGTTGGTCCCTTAAGGGTGCATAGAGAGGGAGTATAGGAAAACCTTTCAAGATGTTTGGGTACAATAATTACGATGTCAATCTTGGTGTACTAGTAAGCAAAAGCCAATGATTCTTGATGAGGCATAGATTTAGGTTAATTCCAATGAGGCCATAGATTTATTGGAATTTATGAGGTTCGTTAAGCCTTGGAAAATTCCAAGGGAATTTTTGATGTGTATTTTGTGATCCACGGACATGTTACAATAGAGGGCCCATGCCATAGTGAGTGAGACAATATGGAGTATTGAGCGTGTTCGAAGGTTGATTAGATGGTATGATTTTGGGTGAGGTTGTATGAGGGTGGAAGTAAAACATGTGAATGAATTGATTTGATGCATGATTGTATAGATATAATTGATGCATAATGGTGTGACTTGATTGATGTGTTGTGCGACTTGATTGCACACTAGGAATTTAGTAAGAGTAATCAATCATATAGTTAAATAAGGAGCTATGTTTGTAATAGAGTAAGTATGATATTTACCCATGATGGCCACAGGAGTAACTCTCGCTCCCACACAATATTACTAGTTATATAGGTTCATATTGTACGATGTTTGTGCATACTATGTGATGGTTATGTACATATAAATAAGGCCTTGTGTAAGAACAACAAAGAGGGGTTAGGTAACTTTAGGATGAATTTTCTTGATGGGGGTGTATATAATGCCCCATCTAGTAAAATAAATTGTAATTATAGGTGCAATAATAATAATATATTCATGAAATAGGTGCACAATAAGCAAATATACATATAAAGGAGTTTAGTGCATCGGTGACAAGTGGAGTCATCCATGCAAATAAACTTTATTATTTTAATAAGAAAATAGGGTTATATAAGGAGGGGAAAAGGGGGACTTAGGGGAGCCTTCTTCCTCTTGTTGTTCTTGTTTTGTGTGGGGGTTGGTTAATTGATATATAAGGATTTCTTACTGGTGTAAGGATGTTTGGAGGAAGATGAGAGATCTTATATACCCAAGCAGGTTTTGAGGGGGTATTTGTTTGGAAATTTTTTACTGATTGAGGGATGGGGGGATCTTAGTCTTTGATTGAGAGGTAGGTTGGGTGGTGAGTTGTCCCCCACACCTTGTTTCCCATCATATCATTATTGTTGTTGGTATGGGCATGTTGTACACTCATGTAATTCCATTTTTTCTCATTTTCATTACAATTATTCCTTACTCCTAGATTTATTTCATTAATTCGATTACTAGTTGCATCATTCACGTTTAAATGCAATGTGGATGTTGCTATTGATGTATATTAGACTTTTCTAGAAAACTGAATGATTTAATGGTGTCAAATTTTAATATGGGGTATTTGTGGCTAAGGTTAGTAACTTAGTTTGAATAGGGTAGGAGTTACAAATATGACACTACTCTTCAAAGTCTTTGAATGTGGGAATGCAATCCATCTTGCATATTTTGCATTGTATTTTAAGTCTTATAATGCTAGAGTTTTAGTCTTGAAAATGAACTGCATTGGACTTGGATGACACTAATCATATTTACTCTCACACAGTTTCATTGAACCTAGTTATTTTCACTGTTCCAATCAATAATGAACAATTATAAATCATATGGAAAGGTGAACGTGTCATATCTTCTAAGAATAAAAATGGTTTTCAATTTCAAGTAACAAAGTAATATTTGATGAGGATGCCCATCTCAATTGCTAGGAGCACAACACTTCTCGGATTTGTTTAAAGATGATGGCAATACAAATATTGTGGATCAATTAAAAGTTACAAGGCTCTTTCCCACTTTTGTTCTGGAGGAAGAAAGGGGTAGTTTTATCTCTGAAATTACTCTCACAAAAGTGGAAGATGTTCTAAAATGCTTTAGAAAGGATAAGAGCCATGGCCCTGATGGATGGCCAGTTGAGTTCTTTCTTAGCTTCTTTGAGATGGTGGGTTTTGATCTCCTTAGGGTGGTGGAATAGTTTTAGTTGGAGGGTAAACTTCACCGGGGCCTTAAATGCCACTTTCATCACCCTCATCCTAAAATGTGACAAACCACTTACATTTGCAGGTTTCTACCCTATCTCCCTCTACAACCTGGTATAAAAGACCATTTCAAAGATTGCAACTAACAGATTGAAGCCTTTTTTTGACAAGGCCATTTCATCTCATCAGTTTGGTTTTCTCCATAATAGACATATAATAGAGCCTATGAGCATTACCAAGGAAAAACTGTACTCCATTAAATAGAAAAAGAAGAAGGTATTTGTCCTCAAACTGGATCTGGTCAAAGCATTTGACTGTATAAACTGGACTTTTCTTAGACTAGTCCTCTTACAGATTGGTTTACCTGTGGATGGGGTTAATTGGATCATGGGGTGTGTCAGCTCCTCAAATTTTGCTATCCTTATCAATGGGAATCCAAATATTTTTTTTCTTGCCTCTCATGGTATCAAACAAGGCTGTCCTCTTTCCCCCTCCTTTCATCCTGGTAATTGAAAGTTTAAGTCTTCTCATCACTGATGCACAAAGAAGAAGGATAATCTCAGGGATCAAAGTTTCCTCTAGCATGTATTTAACACATCTCTTCTTTATGGACAATGTTATCATGTTTGGGTTGGGGACTTACGAAGAATGGCAAGACTTTGAGGATGTCTTGGACCTCTTTTGCTCAGCAACAGGTATGAAGATTAGCAATGAGAAGTCTTCCTTTCTGTATTGTGAAGTTGATGAGGCAATCAGAGATCAAATTCTCACCATACAACCTTACAAAATGGAACCTATCACTGTTGGTTTCAAGTACCTTGGTTACTATCTCAAACCACTAAGTTACTGCTTTAAGGATTGGCGCTGGATTATTAAAAGTTTTGAAAAGAGGATTAACAATTGGACCTATAGACTGCTGTCTCTGGGAGGAAGGCTGATCTTAGTCATATCTGTACTTATGGGGTTGGCTCTGTGTTGGATTACCTTAGTGCGTATCCCCAAATCCATTTTGCATTGTCTTAGATGCTCCATTTTCAATTTTCTCTAAGGAAATGTGGGTGGGAGGCATACGATGCACTTAATTGACTGGAATAACATCTCAAAACCTTATGAGTATGGAGGATGGAATATCAAGAACTTGGAGTGGTTCAGCTTGTTTCTCAGAATGAAAAGCTGTTGGATGGCTCTTACTGGTGATGGAATATGGAGCCACATTGTAAAACATAAATATCTAAAGGATCGGTCTGTTGATGATTGGCTTCATCTTCATGATTTTATAGTACAAGGATCTTCTTATATATTGAATGGGTTCATTCGATCTCTTGCTTGGATTCCCAAGCATTTGGGATGGAAGGTTGGGATGGAAAAATAATTAGATTAGGAGTTGATCCTTTGGCAAAATTGAACTCAACTTTTGTTCTCCCGGAGGACCTTAGAAGTTATTTGGATGACTTTGGCATTATTACACTCAATCAAGCCTATAACTTGGGGGAGGGTACTTCCTCACAGTCATATTGGATTTTAGCAGAGGATCTGGACTTGGGTGGATGTTGGAAGGAGCAGTGGACATAATATGTGAAAGGTTTACCTCATGTATGCATCAGACTCACTGATATTAAGGATTCTCTGCTCTGGATGTACAACAAAGCTATGAGAATGGTCTATCCTAAATTAGCATATGAACTCATCACTTCATGTATGCTCACAACTCGACCTGTCAGTTCTCTCTCACACATCTGGAAGTTTGCCATTCCTTTAAAATTGATCTGTTTTAATTGGTTGTGTTTGGAAAATCACATAAATACTTGGGATAACTTAATTAACAAAGGCTGGGCTGGGCCCAACATATGCAACATGTGTAGAAATGAAGAGGAATCGGTAAATCATCTATTCTTTGCTTGTTCTTTCACTCGGTATATCATCAACAACCTCAATAGGATCCTCCACTTGGCATTGGACTGGAATGAGCCCTCTTTTATGAAAAATATGGAAAATTGGTTCTCTAGAGAAAAGAAATTTCTCTACCTACCTCTCTTCATCACCTGGAATCTGTGGCTCACCAGGAACAAAATTATTTTGAGGACTTTTAGCTTAATATAAATTTCCTCTGCCGCAATATTGTGGATCAACTGCACACATATCCGGTGGTCTCACAAAGAAATCCCAAGCGGAGATGTATTGGTTTGGCACCTGTCATTGAGTACCCTTCCGGTTTTTTCGATGGGGCTTCAGCCAATATGACTGAAGGTGTTGGTATATATCTGTTAATCAGTCAAGACCATTTTTTCTGCAAAAAGATGGGGTGTGGTCATAGTACAAATACCAGATTAGAACTACTAGCTCTTTGGGCACTGCTATTTGTTGTAAAGGAATTTGGCATTCCTTTTCTTCATGTCCTCGATGACTCTTTAGCCATTATTAACTAGGTTAAGGGGAAGGTTTCCCTCACAGCTCTCAATTTGGAAGGATGGTGTCAAAATATCAGAAATCTAGAATCATAGATTCTCTCTATTGATTTCCTTCATGCTTACAGAGAATACAATGAGAAGGAGGATGGCTTATCTAAGGAAGCACTCTCCTTGGCCACTGGCCACTTATATTTCACTGAATTCTTTGAAGGTGAAATTATTGAGAATGGTTCGATTAAACTCTTTTAAGACTTTGAGCTTACGCCTACTCCTTTTTTCAGCATTGTGTGTTTTTATTGAGTATGGATGGATGAGTATTTTTACATCTTTTTGGATTTTAGAGGAGGACTTTGCTCTCCTTATTGATTCTGATTTACTGCACATTCTCATGAGCGCTTCCTTGGATAAGCCATGTCTGGGTTCTTTTTGTATTCTCTAGTAGACATTATCGGAGGACTGGAACAAGTTGGGATGGTTACACTCCTGTCATTTGGATGTCTGTATGTGAACTAGATATTGTTAGTTGATACTACCTTGTATCTCGCTGTTGGATTCATTGATATAGCCATATTTCTGGTGGGTAGGTTCCCTTGGTGATATTGAGTTTTGTATCATTCTCCGCTGGGTATGTCAAGTATTGATAAGGACCACTTATATTATTGTAACAGTTACCTTTGATTCAAATGAATACCAAAAAACAACTATTTTTCTTTTGAAAAAAGTAATATAAAAGCACACAGATGTTTGCTGGTGTCAATATGTTTTTAGAAATTTTTGACTAGAACTACAATTATTAAAAAACCATTTTATTACAATTACATTAAGAAGTAAATGGGAACAAAATAGGCCTTCTAATGCCCGCAAGGTTGGTTGTAGTTTCCACTGGAAAATACATACTTATACATCCTACTTTACAATTTAATTTCCTTCGTATTCAAGCAACCAAAAATTTGGGAATGTGCAACAAACCCTCATGATCGCGAAAGCAAAGCTTTACGTGGTTTCCAGTGTGGCCCACATTCCAAACTCTACAACATAAAGCGTGACTTTGATAATTAAGCTAATTTATTGTAATGTTTTGTAAAATGCGTTAATTTGGATAATTATGTTAATAGAAGCTCATGTAAAATGTTCTTAATGTTTATTATCAACTTTTTAGGTTTTTAAACACGAAAAAAATAAAAAAATGTTTTATTCTATTTGCCATGTCATTTATTGTGAAATTTCAAAAGAATATAAACTTGTGTACATGATATATTTATATATATTTTAAAATTTATATAAAAAATACATATATAATGATAACATAAATGAATTTAAAGTTAGTTTAGTACGCTAGTTTAAGTGGTTGAGTGCTGTAAGTTGTAATTAAAAAATCAAAAGCTTCATTTAATGTCCTCATCCAACCCTTTAATTAATTTAATTACGAAATTAATTACATATGATGTATGCAAATTTATAATGTAAAATTAGATATAATGTATACAATTTGACCATATTTTTTATAATGTAAAATTAGATATGATGGATGCAATTTAATTTTTATATAAAATTGTGAATTTACTTTCTAATTCAAAAAAATGATTTAATATGATGAACTTAAAAATTTAAGTTTGGGTTGTCTAAGAAACTAAACCTTTTCGAATGTAGTAAGACTTAATAATAATAATAACAATAAATTATTGCAATTAAAATGGATTATTATTATTTTTTAAAAATTAATAAGTTTTTTTTACAAGAACTCATATTAGTTTTGTATTAACAAAAAAGATTAGTTTTGTATTAAAAAAAAAAGAGCCAAGTGCGAGCTTACATCTTGGCTGGTCTGGCATATAGAAGCTATTACAGTATAGTCAAAATGGAGCCTGAAAATTTAAAGATTACTATTCTAGAAAGAGTCCAAGTGACATAGAATCAAAGAAGACAACAAACTGACCCAACGGGAGTCTAAAAAACATTCTTGGTGGTATGGAGAGGTGGTGACAGGAGGTCACAACGCCTTTCCCTTCCGCATTCTTTGCTTCTCCTCTACTTCATTATGAACCCGTTGTTCGAAGGCCATAGTACCCAGTTGAATTTCAACTTGATGAAGCCACTCCGAAAGTTCCTGAGAAATCAATGCTTGCTCTTTCTGTTAACCTGCTGTCATGTCCCCATGATATTTTTGTGCTATTTTGGTTTCATGGAAAAATTCCTCCAAATGATCCAGTTTATCATTAGTTTCCTCCCAGTAATGGAGTCCGTTTTCTCTTTTGGGCCTTCATGGCTTCCTTGATACAACGCAAATTTCTGCCCATGGCTTCCCTCGTGTTCTCTAGACAACAGTCGTGACTCTCCTCGCTAGAATCCATTTCCAATTTCTCCTGAATGCAAGACGAATTCCACCACCGCTGACCAAGAGATCGATAACAAGGAGAAGGAGAAGGCTTGTCTCTGCTAAAGGAAGGACATGCATAAAAAACTTGGAATGATCCATCTCCTCAAGAGCGAGCCCAATTAATTCTCCTTGTCTCGTGCTATTGGATAGCATAATCCATGGTTTCATCATTCCATTTCCCGCCGTCTAATAGAAGATTGTAGATGAAACTGTCGACTGGGCTACCTTCATACCTCCAATTCTGATCTGCAGGAGGATGAGGTTTGTTTTCACTCTCAAGGTTTAAAGCACGACGTCCATTAATCCGAGAGTTTCCCCAGAGCCACGCACTCCGCGTCACGCCAACACATGTCATGACAGTGACACTTGGCATGAAAGAGGCACAAATTCCACTAGAGGAGAGGGTCCAAATGCACCACATGACCATCTAGGATTAGAGAACTAGGAACTAAGGTTACTGTGCTGTTAGCGGCGCAATCTGCCTCCAAATTGTTTCGACGATGCACGTGCAAGAATTGAAGGAATTGGAACTAAGAGACGAGATTTTGAATTCTGTAAATGATTTGCTTTAGGTGGAATTCCTTTGGGAGTGAGTTAGAGACTATTAGAGAAATAAGGCTTTGGGAGTCTCCAATGATTCGGGCTTGCGAGATGCCTTTCCTTTTTAGCTGTCTAATTCCTTGCAGTAAAGCCAGAGCTTCTGCTTGGTTATTAGTTGCAAGTCCCCAGGCATATCTCAGTTCTTCTATTCCATCAGGACGAATTATTGTCTTCTATTCCATCGGGGACGAATGATTGTCCCTCCTCCTCGTTCTGCCCCTAATCAATAAGCTAATTTTAATAAATAGTAATAACTTTTATCATTAAAAAAATCATGAACATTCATAATAAATGTTTATATAAATATATAAATGATTATAATTTAAAATCTATCTTAGATAAGGTAAATATACACTCAAGGTTGACATTTGACCTCTTACTTTGCACCTTAAGGTTTTTTTATGAAATTTTAATTTTAACATTGCCTTTTCATTTGATGTTTAAACCTTAATTTTACCCAATCATAATAATAACTGTTTTTTTAAATAACATTTATATTAACTATATTAAACATTGAATTCTCCTATATTGCCTCATATAATATAAAAATAAAAAGTTTACAAAAATATAATAAACAAAAAAAAAATATTTAACATAATGATTAAACCAAGAACATACATAGTGACAAATAAAGTTTATGAGGTAAACCTTTAAATAACCTTCTTCACAAGCAATACAATGAGCCATTACCATGGGCCACCAAATATCATGGAACCAAAAAACCATGACCAAGTCAAGCTTGTAATGACTAACTATTACTAATTAGTTATAAATAATTCAATACATATTAGTGTCATCTATTAATATTAGTGACTATTTTTAAATACACACATATATATTAATGACATGTAAAAATAAAAATGCACTTTAAATTGGGGCGAAATTAGAATTCAGACTTTATTAATTTCATTGTTACTTTGAAAATAAGACGACAAGAGAGTTTATGCACCACCTGTTATTTTATAGATCAAGGTATGGCCAAATTACATAATCCACTCAATTATTACATGAAGACTCAACAAAAGCATCATGTCACTTATAAGAATTGAATTTTCTTGAGGAGAATAACAATCATTCTTCTCAACTTACAAGGATTGAATTCTTTCCAAACTACATCCAATAAACAAAACAATTTAATACATCGTTCACCAACCATAAACAATTTAATACATCGTTCACCAACCATCTTATGGACCATCTTATTTCATTGAATAACATAACTAAAGTACCAACCATCTTATTTCATTTGAATAGTTATGAACCATCTTATTTCATTGAATAAAATAACCAAAGTATAATTCTAAGCCATGTAAATACCCTGGCCACTTTAAATATGGATCTCAAAGTGGCTCCAGGTCCAATTCAAAATGTTCCAAATGTAAATCTTTGCAGGCAGTGTCGTTTGCTGGAACGCATTATGTAACTGAAAAAAGAAATGGATTGATAAATCTTCAATACCTATGAGCATGCCATTTTCAGAATTCTCCCCGCATTGATAGCAAGAATAAAGTTGCAGTGAACGATAGATTTAACGTAAGAACTGAAGAAATATAACAATCTAACATCTCCGCCCATGCTTATTGTGAAATCTATGGGAATAATCTTCGAAGAATTGGCATCAGAGAAGAAATTTGGATGCAAATAAAGAATGAAAGGAAACGGTTCAACTGCTAGGGTTGCAGAAATATACTCAGATTTCTCCGCCATTATTTGTCCCCTCGGAATGAAATTGATCATTCCAATCTGCGTACCATAATAATATAATACAATTGTGTTGTTTTCTGATTTGAATCTCTCGATGTTGGGATTTTTCACTGCTGTATAAATCTTCACTGTAAAACCCAGTTCACTGTGTTGCAAGTCTGGATACTTCGATATGTACAGGTTACTGACCGTAACTGATTTTACAGTTATTTTTGGGTTAACGGCCTTGAACACCGTAAGATAAAGTATCGCAGCAATGACCATGGCGAATACCATCAGTATGATTGTGATCACACAGCACATGGATTTAGTTACAGGCTTCGGCTCTTTGTCGAATTCCATGTTGTGCAGGTCCAATTTAAAACGGCCAAGATCCAAGATCCACCACAGATTAAACCAAATGCTTTATATCCCTCACAAATATGGAAGATTTAAGCGGTTTGGCTTGCCTTCAATGGAGGGATTACACAGTTTATTGCAGGGTTTAAGACAGTGGTGGAGAAACCTGGCCTCGCTGCGCTGTGCACGACCAGACTTACCCAACCTCCATAAAGGTCTGTATATGCCGAATACCGGTTTTAACGGATACTTGCGCTAACATTTGAAGGGACAGGCGGTTTTAACGGCCGTAAAACCGCCGTTTAGCGCGTCAGTATAAGTCGAATACCGGTTTTAATGGACATTTAACGCTAACATTTGAAGGTAGAAGCGGTTTGTTTTAATTTATGGGAGATAGATTGATGTGTAAAACATGTGCTAATAAGAAATAAAGATATTTATGTTGTAGAATAATAGGAGTATTTACGAGGTGTTTATTTGAGATTCGGAGTGGAATATGGTCTATGGTATTCTCGAGATCGATCATGGGAGATAACTAGAAGAATAAGTTAAGTCACACTTGAGTTCTAGAATTTGTGATTAAGCCACAAATTATGTGGGTGTACTAGTTTAATTATATTGATATACGTTTAGATATATTATCTTTTATTATGGGCTTTCTTGAGCAGATCAACAAGATTAACAGAGTGTAAGAAGTGTACAACCAAGATTCATTTCATAGTCATTGTATACTGTTATGCTTAAATGCATTTTGATTAAGATTTAAATAAGCTTTACTCAAGTGGTGGTTAAAAAAGGTTCTTGGTCATTGTATATTGTTATATGCATTTTGATTAAAATTTAAATAAGCTTTATTTAAGTGGTGGTTAAAAAAAGGTAGCAATAATGATTTTATTTATTTATTATTAAATAGTATTTGTTTTATGTTTATATTAATCAATTTAATATTTATTTAGTAATTAGTTTAATGTTTAGTCTTTGTTTAACGACCAACCATCTCTACAAAACTAAGTGGCTGGTTGTTCCTATCCACGTTCACATGCCACTTTACTTGTAATTGTGCTAGTAGTCCAATAGATAATCAATGTGTAGCCATGTTATTTGTCCACTATTTTATATAGGCATCATAATATTTCAATGTGGGAAAATTCGAAGAATTGATATATTTTTTTAAATGTGAAAAAATTGGCCAATCTTATAAATTGTTATTTCCAACCCTAAAATGTTGGGGGTATTTTTCTAAAATATTCACATTTATGAGGATTTTATATATAGTTTATGGATTGTTTTGGGGATTTCTAGAGTAAAAGAATCTACCACATGGAATTTGGGCGAATCAATTTAGAAAACAATGGAAACTCACATTTTGGAGGTGGGGGGGGGGGGGGGGGTGTTGATGGTCTCAATTAGCACATGGGCTAAATTTGGTCCCTAAATTTTTTCCATGACTTCAACATCTTTGGTGACTCCGTAGACACTAACTAAGCTATTATGAGCAACTAGTAAACCCAAAAGATCCCAATTTATACATTGGCTAAATTTGGCCCTAAATTTTTTCTATGACTTCAACATCTTTGGTGACTCCCTAGACACTAAGCTATATTAACAACTAGTCAACCCAAATTTGTAAACAAGTTCAACCTCTTAAACTCAATATCCATTTTTTTCCAAAAAAAAATAACATACTTTTCATTTATTAAAGCCTCAAATACAATCTACAAGTGCCTATGATCATGACAAAAAATTCAAGAAGTTAGGTAGCTTTGCCTTTTATTATTTCATATATAATTCTCTATAATGTCTTCATAACTTAAAACTACATTACAATCTGAATATATACTTTCTTCACAATCTTCATTTGAAATAAATAAAAAATTGTTTGTCCAAGAGGAGACCATTGTTCCTCCCTCGAACTCCTTAATGCAGATTGTACCCATATTCATTTCCAATGCATGTTTTGAGAGACGATCAACAGTTTGATTGTGCTTGTGATAAGCATGTTAGAAGTCAATCTTTTGGAATGTTCTATTGATCTCCTTTAATCTTCTTGCCAACTGTATGAGTTCTATATGTTGAATATTTGTTGTTCCCTTAATCCAATTTAAAACATTTTAGTCAAATCTCCTTTGATTTGTAACACTCTTATCCCCAACCTGAGTGCCTTCTGAAACATATGGAAAAAAACTTAAAGATTTGCCCAGCTATTTGATCCTTCTCTAATTTCCCCTTTGCCAAAAACAATGATCATCTAATAAGTAAATTGCATACCAAAACCACATAAGCTACCATCACCTTGACATGCACCATCGAAAAAAGACCAAGGATGAGCTCCTTTTCGATAAACAAATGTTTGATCCCTCTTTTTCTAGAAGGGTGAATAAATTAACAATACTACTGAAAACATGAGAGGATTTGGACATAAATTTGTAAATAATGTTGCATGCGTCCCTTAACAATTGCTTGGTTGTGGGCTAGCCAAAACCCCCATAAGCCTAGATAAAGGAAGAGATCTGAACATTCTAAGATCATGTTAAGAGAATTTGGCTTCCTCAAATACTCCACCAACGGCCTCGTCTAAATCACCTTGAAACTAAAATGGCCTTCTACTTATTGTTACACCTGCTTAAGATATTTTCACTTAAAAAACATGAACATTTGATTCCTCATCTGCTATGTAGAGAATACAGATGCTAGGCCCAATCTTATTTTTCTTTTGAAGGAAGTCCCAAGTTAACACATGATTTTTGATAAGTAATCATAGGTAGATTATGATTTTAAGGGGGGACTCCACGGACTAAAACTTTCCTCACCAACATTTAGTCTTGCAAGCTTCTCTCCTTGCCAATGATAAATATCCCAATCGAAGTGAATAAACATCATGTGTAAGTAAAAACTCTAGACCAAGGAATTTGGTTTAAGGTGAACATGACCTTGTAGTAGCTTTTGATGATATTCCCCCCCTTGAGTTTTTGTAATACCCCATGTGTTAAGCCCCAACCATATGTAATTTGTAATTTTTTATTATTGTGGCACATGGTGTCGAAAAAAGGGTCTTTAAGGACCTAGAGACATTATTATTATTTTGTAAATAATTAATTCATGAAAAAAACTAGCACATCAAGGACCACTAAAAGAGTATGGGAGGACTAGATCCACAATGGAGGGGGATTGGGGACATTCCTAGCACTTTAGAACTTGTTTGGTTGATCTTGGTCCATATTTATGCCTTAGTGGATTTATTAGTTGATGATCACCCAAACATTGTACAACGGACCCAACTTTTGATTATTTTAGCTTATGTTGGTATTATTGAGCCTAATTCATGATTTAATGGGCCTCCTTGATATTTGGGTGGGTGCCACTTGTTGATTGAGCCCCTTTTGTGGTTTTGTAACTCCTTTGTGGAGGTTACACTTGGTTTTGTAACTCCCATTTATAGAAGTGTTCCCTCACTGGCTATTTTTAGTCTCAACACCTCAAAAGTTGTGTAAATAATTATGTAACTCCTTATGTAGATCCTTGTGTAACTCTTGTGTAAATCCTTGTGTAAACCATTGTGTAACCCCCCCTTTGATATTTTGGGAAGATTCCTTGGATTGCATGACACCTCACCACACTAATTTTGATTCCTCTTCATGGATGATGTGTCCACACATGAATTTCAATTTGGTGGAGTGGCTTGGAGTCACTCTCCTTGAAATTCAAATTGCTTGGGTTGGATTAGAGTTAACCTCTTGTGGTTGAATTAAACCCTTGGATTGACTCAAGTTGGATTACCTTGGTTTGGTTTGATCCCATTGAGTTAGAATTACCTTCTTTGGTCTATAAATCCATGTTTTGATATCCTTGGTTTGGGGTGGTTGTTTTTCATGGTTATTTTAGATGGTTTTTTATTATGGTTGTTCATACCTTTGATGGTGAGAGCGTGGTAAGCTTGTGATCTTGGGAAACCATGAATGCTATCATATGTGAATGAATTTTGTGCTTGAATCACTGTGATCTTGTATGATGTTTATGGTAAGCCTAAAAAAACTCTGATGTAGTTTCTCTATTTCCACTACTTGGCTCTGTCCTAGACATGCACATAAATCCTGACGGTGAATGGCGATATCCCAATGGCCTAGGGGGTCTGGTGTCATGTCCCCTCCCCTCCGAGAGGATGCAACTGAATGAGTTGTTACTATCATTTAAGCAGGGATCTAAGCCCCATGAACATTTATAAAATAAATGCATTGAACATAAAACATTTACAGATGCATAATGCAATCTACAACGGAAGCAAATACATTTCATTCAACACATTAATCATGTTCATGATAATTCATTAAAACAAATATAGTTGCAGAGGCAATGCATAATAAATACTTATCTTGAGAAGAAGCTTGTCCCACAACTAACTACGTCGCTGCAACGCTGCACCCAACCATAGGACAGTGTACTCATCAATCTCTCACCACCACTACCACCCCCATGCTGGGCATGATTCCCACAAGGAATAAGGGAACTACAATAGGCTGAAACATAGCCAAAGACACATCAAAATCCAGCCAAGCAAAACTACATTTGGGTTTATCAGGCTGCTAAGGAGGTGGAAGGTTGAATTGCTAAGCTAGTGAGATCAACCAGAAAGCTATGGACACCTACACAAGATCTGGCTTAGATTTACTAACATCTACACACCCAACACAAGGAAGCATCCCCTTCTTTGCTACACAGTCCCTCAGGATATGCCTTCCATTCTAGTGCTCTTCAGGGTGTGCAAATAAGAAAAACCAACCCCTCTTGATCTGTTTGTGAGGTTCCTTTCCACACTAGGTTTATCAAGATAATTCTTCCCCATTTCCACTCCAAACCAATTCATACCAAAACAAAGGATGCACACACAACAAAATGCAAGTTCTGGGTTTGAGTAAAAACGTTTTTCAACCAAAAACGTATTGGTAAAATGGAGAAATCGACCCCTGGGTGAGCAATTTGAACTCAACAAGGATTCTGGAAATTTCATGAGCAAAAATGACTGCTATGAATCCCAAAATCATGAATCCTTGCTGGCCATTCATGCAACAACACAAAAATGAATTTCATGGGCATCGAAAATGAGGAAAATCGCAAGAAAACGTTAGGGAGAGAACTCAACAAGCTTCAACTGCATGAGAGAGCCTCAACGCGAATGAGAATGGGTGAGGAAAGATGAAAACATGAATGCATGATGGAGTGGGCAGAAGTTCTTGGGTTTTTACTTTCCCAAGAAGTCAAAACACATTTTCAAAAACTGATGGCTTCTCCAATTCAAATTTTGTTGCCAAACTCTTCCCATCCCCATGCATTAACTAACTCAACCACTTCTGGCATAAATAAATGATTGGCACAAGAAGACAAAATGGGTAGTTGACATCTTAATGGGTTTTCCCTTTGACATTTGGATTTTCCCCATTGGCTTAAGGTTTGAATACCCCCCCTCTTATTCCTTAGGAAATCATGCCCCCATCTCTTTAATGTTGCATTGACATAACTAATTGTGGGTATTTTAATTAAATTGCATATTTACATGATGTCCAAAATTATAGTGTGTCTTGGCTAGCACAGAATACCATCGAAATTGATTTTAATCTCCGAAACATAACACGTTAAATCGATTGTGGGGATTTTTCCTTTAGCTCCACACCACTATTAAATACAATATTTACATCATATACATTTTAATGCAAACGAGGTCAAAAACGTGGTGTTACATCTGGATTACCATTGCACCTGGTAGTGGGGTGGAAGAGGAATAGAGCTTTGGATTCTAAAACTGATACTAGATCTATTCTTGAGTGCACCTATGTTGTGGATATATGGCCTTAGCTCACGGGTGGCCTGTCAAAGTGAGATTTGGCTTGGTAGTGCCAAAGGATGGGTGGAACGTGGTCTGGATGATGCTAGTTGTGCATGGATAAGATAAGTGATTTATAACATGTTTATTTAATTTAATTGGATCTGATATGATTTATTTATGGATGCACATGAAATGTATGAGCTATTTGTGGAAGAAATTTATCACAGAATTCAATCTATTTATGCAACTAAATTTTATGAAGGAATTGGAAACTAGTTTTTGAGATTTTGTGCACAAATTGTTTGAGGAAATAATTGTTTGGTACCTATGCTACATAACTAATATTTATACCCTTGTTCATTATATAATGTTTATTTTGATGGTACAATAACCTCATAATGGTTTAAGACACTTCTCTTTGATGCTTCTACCTTTTATTAAGAAATTGATTCTTCAATCAGACTATTTGGCATAGTTTGGAGACTTGGCACATGGAGTGTTTGTAAAAATTCTTGAGAATTAATTTTATACTTATGTATGATAAATAATCTTGAAATGTGTGTGATAATGTGAGGATAAATTTTCTTGGTAGTGTTGGGGAAGTGTCTACCGATATTCTAGATCAATTTCCAATTTCTAGCTCCTTCAATGGAATTGTTTTGAGTAGATTTGTGACTTTGCATATGAAGTGTTTGAAAAAATGTTTGAATGCTCGAAAAATAGGAGTAATTCCCCTCTCCCTTTCGGTCAAGTGTGCTTACGCACCCTCTGTTGCTTATATTGGAAAATACCATTCTATTAGTAGTTATCCTTACTACCTTATAATAAGATTATTTAGCTTCAATGGAATCTGCACTCCCCAAATACTCTAGAAAGGCTTACTTTGCCCTATCGGAGTTAAGAACCCATTCAATTTATTGGAGTTTAGGACCCAAAGCTAAGAACACATATTTTGACAGGGAACCACTAAGGGATATGTCACTTCAATTCCCACTTATAAAAAGGCACTCTCCAAGAAGCAATGCCCACTTTCATTAGTCACTCAGATAGTCAAAAGCTAGGAAAATAAGGTATATATATATGTTATGACTGATAAAACATGTTATTTAGAGTTATAATTTCATTTGAATGATTCTACAAGCTGTGGATTTAATTATTCTAGCTATTCCTAGAATTACTAGTCAATTCAGATGAGTAGAATTAACTAGTTTTGTGAGTTGTTTAATGGAATGTACACGGGTGGAAATATAGAACCATATGAATGTAAGTTACTCCTGATACATTTTCTATGAGCTACAATATTCATATATTTCTCTTTATTTTTCATTTGGAAAGTTAAATTGGAAACTAGGTACATTGGAGTGAAATTGGTAACTAGTTTTTGGATTCAAATCTATATTTTTGGTAAAAGATGATTGTAAAACCATATGATCTAATCTTGGTACTATAATTTTTCTATAGAATGATATTTTCCATATTTTTTACGTTCACCTCTGTGTTCCTTGGAACTCAGTACGATTGGTTTGATTGAAATCCTAGAAGTGTTTATTAACTAATTGTACTGATTGAACTTGAAATATTCCTCATTTATCTACTCAGATCAGACCTGAAAAATTATTTTATATTGTTGTATGTGCATGCTTAAATATCTGTATAATGGATTTAATTTCATTTTTTGGTTCATTGGCATGGTTGGATGTCAAATTTGTGCAAGACTAGTTATTAGTATTGATCAACTAGTGTGACCAATTCTTGTGAAATCATTTTTATAATTACTATGTTTAATTAATTGGAAAATGGTAATTAGGACTGATTTAGATGTTATTAGGTGTTAATTAGCAATTTGACTTGATAACTAGTGGTTAAGTGATAAACACATGAAATTATATTAAGTACCATCAATTGTGTGCTAAGTGTCACTAAGTATCGTAATCAGAACACTAATTACTAGTTAATCGTGATTAAGAGTAAATGGCCTTTAGAGGTGGAATTTATGTATGAATTATATTGGAATGGGTATGTGATGTTGCTAAAGGTGTTAGTAATCCTTCCCATCCATTGGATCAGAGGTTGGAATAGTTATTGAATTTATTTTAATTTATTGGTAACTAAAGGGACTTTGTCATGATTAAATCTTGAAAAATGAAATTTAATATTTGTTTAGCTAATCCGCTTTGCTAAAATTATCTAATTAGACTTAGAGAGCTAATGATATGTCCCTTAAGGCCATTTATATCCTTGGGGGACATTACAATTCCCAATAATTGTCCAACCCAAAGTTGTCATCATTCAACTAACCTGGATGACATAAATTAGTAGAAAGGGAACATACAAACCTATGATTAGAAGCATGACCTTGTGTTTGGAAATATTGAATAAAATCCCTATATAGTCTCATTTGTCCTATTTATCCCATAATTGAATCAAATCCAACCCTAAATACCTTACTGTCACCCACCCTCCACTCCAAATAGTTACCAATGATAGGAAAAGGCAGAGTCATGGATTTCCATTGATTGGAAACCTGATAAATAGATTTTTCCCTTGCCCTAATCCAATTAATGATGGATATCGGTGCCAAGTATTTAGCCACTATAATTCTCTTCCATAAACTATCGCGTGATAGGAAGTTCCATAATGACTTTGATGTGAGAACCTAGTTGAAAGAAAAAACACTCTTCAATCCCCATCCTCCTCAAGATTTAGGAACAACTATATTCTTCCAACTGGAAAGATGGAAAACCATATATTCATTGTGAGGTCCTTCTATAGGAATTTGAAACATAAATTCTATATCTTCTCCAAGATAGCTTTGGGTATGCAAGCTATCATATTCAAATATACTAACATAACAAGAATAACAGATTTAATCAAAACTAATATCCCACCTCAGGATATCCACTTATTACACCAACACTTTATCCTTACTTCAATCCTAGCCACTAAGTACATCCAATCCACCTTCCCATACCTATTAGGTTTTAGATTAAACCCCTAGTAGTTCAAACCATCTTCCAAGTTATGGATAACAAAGGGAAATAATGAATCTTGAAAGGCCACTTCTCCTCACACTGTTGCAAACTGTTTAAAAATGACTTTATTTCATTAATTCCCATGCTGCTAGCCTTGCAGAACAAATATATTCCTTATTTATACTATGGACATTCAAGAACATACTACATACATAAAAAAGGTATATCATCTATAAATAATAATTTAGTAATATTTTCTTTTACAAGAAATACTAGAGATCCTTCT
Source organism: Pseudotsuga menziesii (assembly GCA_001517045.1). Classification (NCBI taxonomy): domain Eukaryota; kingdom Viridiplantae; phylum Streptophyta; class Pinopsida; order Pinales; family Pinaceae; genus Pseudotsuga; species Pseudotsuga menziesii. The sequence goes on from LPNX010508510.1 coordinate 51,911, forward strand.
TATGTTCCTATCCTCATGAATTATCATACTCAATCCTTCCACATTTAAAAAATATATTCAAAGGAAATGGGTATCTTTGTGTCAACCATATAGAAGGATTAAAATAAGTTTAACTTACACCATTAATTAGAATAATGAAAGACGAGGAAACCACACAACCATAGTGACTAATAGCTCTTCAATATTCAAGGCATGGAGTCACTCCTATGATGATATGATTGCTTTATGGATCGATCTTCCTTTCAAAAAATAAAATTTCTCCTTCGACATTTCCTGAGAAAGATTTAGTTTGATCCAGACTGCTATGACCTTAGCAATGCTATTGTAAATAATGTTGCATAACGAAATGTGTTGGAACTCCTCAAATGAAACGAGGCAATCCAATTTCATAATAAGAGCAAGGAAGGTTGTGTTTAATATTCCTATAATTTTACTAAAAATTCAAACTTTTCCACAACCTTAAGAAGATCCTCTGCAATAATGTCAAAACAATCGATGAAAAATTCCATTGGCCAACCATTTGGACCATAAATTTTATCCCGTTGGAAAGGACTCATGACTGCTAACAACTCCTCCTTTGAGACTAGCTTATATAAATCATGGTTCTCTCCTTCCTCCATCATCTAAGGGTATTTTATAATAAGCTGCAGGATGCGTTAAATATTTGAATTCCCTGGATCCTTGAACATTGCTTTGAAATGTCTGATAGCCAAACTTACAAGATTATGCAAACCCTGAACTTAGTTCCTACACTCATTCTGCAATTCCCAAATTGAATTTAAATTCTTCCTATATTTCAAAGTTTTGGATATATTTAGTATTTTGATTTCTTCCCAATAACCATAAGGATTTACTTTTGAGCCTCGAATCTATTTCTTTATCCCACAACAATTCTTCCCTTTTCTACTCTAAAACCATGATTTCTTGCTTGACGTCCTAAAAAAAGACCTTTAGTATTTGCAAAGAACAAGGAATCCAATTGAACTTCAACTTCTTTAATCTTTGCATCTCTTTTCAAGTTCCTATCCCTCCCCCAACTTGCTATTTTTTCTTTAACTCTTCTAAGGGAGGATGCAAATTGTTCCCCTACACTCTATCCATCTTTGTCCTTGACATGATTCCAATATGCATTTACTATCTACTGGGATTTTGGATCAGTCGAACAACTAGATTTGCATTTGAAAGGGGCCCTTGATTTGGTCTCTGTAACATTCCCATCCATCTATTTGACCAAAGGAGGGAGTATCTATGAATTCCAAGCTTATAAATTTTGCCCCATGGGCCATAGTATGAATTCATAAATAGGAAATGCATGAATAGATCCGTGAATGTAAAACATAGTGGAATTTAAAACTATATACACACATATATCATGCATAAACATGCATATTCATTATAGGAACAAAATCAAATCATTCCACATTCAAATGCAAAGAAATACTTATCTTTTAAGTGAAGAGATCCAAGCAACTATTGTGTAAGAGCCATATTCTACCCAACAATAGGTATCAACTATTTATACTACCCCTGACTTGGGCTATGGATCCACTAGGGTGAAGGAAACAACCACAAGTCGCACTCTCTCCTCATCACAACTCATTTTCTCTCATGCTTAGCCAATTTTCTCATCCTAAAGAACTAATAGAATATCACTCAGCCATGACACTCTCTTCCACTACCCCGTAGTTTTCAAGGAAGGAATTTACCTTCACTACTTTTCATTTTCCTCAAGGAATGTGACCCTTACAATTCTTTAAGTATGTGCACCAAGAGTCCAAGCTATTTTATGCCTTAAATAACTATATCTAGAATTGAAACCATATATTCTCAAGCATCTAGTAAACAACAACAAAAATAGCTAGAATGGTTCCTATCCTTCTTGACCTCTAAGGTCACTTAGAACCATCATATTCACTCTAACACTTGAAAGATTGTCTTTGTAGTGTCTCCCAATCTAGTCATTGGAAACGACTTCCACAACATGAAGCTACATAGAGCATCCCCTATGCCTTCCTAATGCATTGAAGGATAAACTATAATAAGGATAAGAAAATTGATGACAAGAAAACTAACATATATTTTGACCATATGAAGAAGTACTCTTTCACTTTGTGATAAAAGTATATTCATCCCATGCTTCCATAATTACATGAGAGGAATTTCTTCATCTACCTTGCACAACATTCAATACTTGGGTTTAATAAGTCAAAACATGTAAATGGATCATTTAAGGCACATGACAACAATTGGGTGAGTTCTAAGGATGGCACTTGACAACATACGACTGCTCTTCCATGGGACCCCTTTCCTCTTCCCCTCTTGTGGAATCATATCCCCTCTTTAGTGCTCCTTACACAACCATATTGAACCATTTTTATCATATTCTAACATAATATTAACCTATATTTTACATCATCATGAAAATTCAATCACATGTTCCATATAGAGATATTTATATCATACATGCTTAACCATTCACTAGTCAAGCCTTAGCCTCGAGTTTAGCAAGGTTCCATGTCCTTTTCAACTACATTTGCAATGCATTTCTCTTCAAGGCCACTTCGTCTTGTTTCTATCTATCTTGGAAATCAATGCTCATCCATTCCCTTGGGATACCTTGGAACACCTATAATGTCTTTAGCATTTCATCACATAACTATTACAATCATTAAATTAAAAACATGCTTGTCATATCCATTTTAAGCAACACTTGATCCATTAACAAAGACTCAAGTTTCATAACCAAAAAATACATATTCATAACACAAGATAAAGTATGTAATAAGCCCAATACATATCTATATGAACATATCTTTGCTCCATATGGCTTCCATGGGAGAGATTTAAATCACTATATTCCTTGACACACCTAAGGTATCTACATATACCTCGAATTTATTCTTGATCCCAACTAGTATATAACATGAATCCCTCACTTAGATTCATCTTATTTTCTCCTTCCTTGTTTCACTCACCCTTCAAGGATTAGGCATCCCCTTAATTGCTATACAATTATCTCAAGTGATCCATCTTGCCAAGGATTTCACATGCAAGAAGAGTGTCAACATACAAGGTATTACTGCTAGGGAATCTCACCAGAAACCTATAACATAAGATAGCTTGGATATCAAGGCATATCAGAGAGTTCTGGTGTCATTATAGTGGCATTACCCCCTAGGTTTTAACAACCATCATCTGTCCTCACTAGATATAACAACCATCTCATTTATATTACACACATACAATTGCCATGAGATGTCATCTTAACAATTTCAACCATAAATTTTCAAATCTATTTCATACAGAAAGCATATTTCAAAAATATGAAATCATTCTAATAACTTATGGCCTTTGCAAGTGGTAGCATCTACCCTTTATTATTGACTTCCACTCATTTCCAAATCAAATTCAATTATACCTGCAATCTAAAATTTTCAATTATCCAAACAAATGTTGCAATATTTTTATTGCAACATTTACAACAACGCTTGAAGAGATCTCATAATTATAACACAAATAATTCAAACTCTATAAGTTGTCAATATCTCAAATGCAATGAAATACATTAACTTTAGATGCATCATTAACATAATAAAAATTGCATAAAACAACCACATGATCTCTATAATCAAACATAGGTTCCAATACTCATGGTGATACTGTCATATCCTTTCATGTAACTCTATCCTCCCTACAAAAAAATCTTCTAGTCCATTTAACATGGCTACCTTTTTCATGCAATCCTTCCATTGCATCCATATCAACTCATGAAATATTCTATCTTTTTGAGATATTATCTGATTGTAATGAAATGCATATCACAACCATGCATTCACACTATGCATCTTAATATATGTACACACATATGAATGCATAACCCTGATATTTACATAATATTTTAATGCAAATTCACTCAATGCACATTTTCATTGATTCACAAATACCATAATGCCATGTTATGCATTCCACCATGATGATTTGGAAGGTCTAGCGAATTCCTTGACACATCATCCAACCACCTCCCCAATACTTTCATGACCATCTGAACACCCTCTTCTTTTTCCCAACACAATACCAAGATGTAAATTTTCACCAAATGGTCCCTTAGGCATACTAGAAGGGTTTTTCCTTGATCTCTTCATGTTTCCCTCATGAAACCCCCCCCTCTCTAATGCCATCTATATGATTGGAAAGAAGGTTACAACATAGGGCACCAAAACAAGTGGGAAGACCATTGGACACTTTTGTTGCACTATAGAATTTCCATATCCAACAATGCTATGGCCTTACCCATGATTATATCACATGACATTTAATGCCAAAACATGACCATAAGTGCCCACTTGTCATGGTTATTAACTCATAACCAACATACACACATTTCATGCTATTCTTTCATATGAATGCATTCTAAATTCTAAATAATAATATAGTATATGGATCATTTCCCTTACTACACCATACCTCACCATCCCCGGTGGGATATAATTCACATAAATGCATTCAATATCACATGCAATATACCAATTTATGATGATTAAACTATGGTTTAAGTGATTTTTACCTAGTCCCCTTTCAACAGTTTTACAATCGACATAACTAAACCATTACTTGCATGGTTTCCATCAACATATTTGATGTTAACTGGCGAATTTGTCTCTTACGAAATATTACACATGAATGGTGTAGTCCAAGTTTGGATAATATATCTAGAGAAATAATATTTTTCCATACTTTACATACTTTACTTATGAGTTATGCCGTGGAAAAATTGAAGGCAGTTCTATTGAGCATATGTGAGGATTCACCTTTTTATGCTATTTGCGTACTTTCTAATTCTTATTATTATTGAATTTTTTCTTGTGATATTCCATTAATGGTGTTAAAAGTGAAATATATATGGAATATCTATATATCGTTTGAAACTTTGATATATTCTCTAATACTCTTATTGTTTTTTTTTTGTTGGCAAGAGAACTCCTATCCTCTAGGGTTAGATTATGGAATGAGAAATCATGGCCTAGGGGCTTATAAGCCATCGAAATCACCGAGGGATTGCACTTAGGTTGGATTGCACCAACCCTTAGCATGGATGGATTTTAGGTGTCTCATCTCGCTATCGTGAAGTTTTGAACCTTAGTTTGTTAAGCAAACATAACCCCTTGAAACCAATCTCTCTAGTGAGACTTGATTGAGAATCTTATTGTTAGGAATTCCTAGACATTTAAATGAATTGAAATGTACAATAATCCAAATGGTATGAAAATGGAGAGCAGAAATTTTGAATATAATCCAATTACTATTGAAATAAATAATAATATGACAATGGTCACATAAGAGTCCTATTAGCACCCTCTAATTTTCCTATGGTTGTGGTAGGAAGTCACAGGGGTAACCATTTCAAACCAAGCTTTAGACTGCATTCTAGACATTATAGTCAGAGAGGGCTCTGTTATTGTCATGGGAACATTTCACATGTACATATGGATTTGACAGGCACACAGAAGGCTAGAGTTCTGATGGTAATAGGTTTGTTTGTAAACAAAAGATTGAAAGACAGAATATATCAAAACCATTGGGAAATAGAGTCACAGTCTGAATAATTCAAGGATATTACATCAAGTAATGAACAATGATTTCCCTTATGTATTATGAGGCAAAGTAAGTGCAATTTTCAGTCAAATATTTTCAAGTGATGGTAGGAGAAAGGAGAAGAGTACAGTGCAACAAGGGGCATCTATGTATGGATGAATCCATTGCAAATACCTTTAGTAGAATAACATGATAAGGGAAATGATAGAAAGGGAGCATCTAACAAGGATGAATTCCATAACAACCATTATAGACACATAACAAATGCTACATCTGATGAAAGGAGCGCTTATTGAAACAAATTCCTCACATACAAATAGAAATAATTTAGCAGGAATTAACACATATGAAAAATGACATAAATAGAGAACACACAATGAATACAGACACCATGATGAATCTCATAAAATATACGAAGTATTTTCATTATTACTCCCAAAAATGTTTGCAGAGCTACAATCCCGGCACAGAGGCCTCAAAAATATGAAAGTCCCATCAACCCCTATTTCCTTCGAAGAGGTTACATTTATAATGCAATGGCTCTCGAGACCAACCTTGAAATAGAGCCTAATTAGGTTACAAAAATGGGGAATCAATCCTGAATAAACATAGTACATTATGACAGCTGTGACGTGGCGCATTCACCATGCTCTTTACATGAAATCGATAATAAGGAATATTGAGCATGCTTGACAAAACAAGTAATGCGGAGGCTAGAGATCAGGCTTGCTTGGCATGATAGTGATGACTCGAATAACTCTTAATGACTTTGTGCTGACTTGGATTGGCTTGTTTCTCCTCCCGATGGGGCATGCAGTATGTATCTGGTCCTCCCGAACCTCTCGATTGTCTTCCACTACTATGGAGATGGTAGTTCCAACATGGACATTTCCTTCGCCAACAAGTGTATCTCGATGTGGCCCTGGTAGGAAAAACTCTATAAGTGTGCACATGCTTCTTTGAAGGCGAACAAGATTTCAAATTCATCGGCCAGTTTTTCTACAATTATCCTTCCAGTCAGCGACTGATTCATATCTGCAAAGTTTAGGTGGTCCTGTCTGCACGCAATTATTTTTTCATAGTATACATCCTTAGTCAGCATAGCACCCTTCTCTCTCCAGAAGAAGGGTAGCCCTTTGTTAAACAGTGGGTCAAAACTTTCAATGAACAATTTCACTTGGAGAGCCAAAACATCAACCTTTTCTTGGACTGTATCCAAGTGGTGATGTTTGTTTATAACCTTCCTTTCCCAAGTGATGATGGAGATCTTGTCTTTGACATTGGCCTTCTTTAGATCATTCTTTGACAAAATTTTCAGGAAATCAGTAACATTTTTGGCATATTCAATTGGTTTCTTATTTAGATTTTCCCTTGCCATTGTCATAACCTGCCTGTATCATTGTCATATTCTTATTTAGATTTTCTACATTCTTGCTCGCCTCACATATTTGTTCTACGAAATGATTTCTGTCCATAGATCTAAATCCTTAACAATCTGAGCCGTCAAAATATACGACCATTGCTAACCCTTGATACCTCTAAGATGCAATCTACGCCATCAATGTTATATTCCTTGATCGCCATTTCGCAGACCCCTTTCTTTTATTCCCCTCGCATATTTCGACTGAGAAACAAATCACAGTCACAGATATTTTCCATGAGGGATCTCAACCATCCGAGGCTGTGACTTATACCCTATTTCACAATCCATCAGTTTTCTAAGCCTTGCATAATTTCTCATTGTGAAAGATATCAGGGACGTCGGTCAATTATCCCGCCAGATCTCCACCATTAAAGGTGTGGGACCCTATGATATTTCACATCGCCTCGTCCTCTTAACCATCATGCACCTTCTTGCTGCAAAATCAACTAGGACCGATGATTAGATCCCCGTTAGATCACCACCTTTCAAAAGCATGGGTCCTTCCAACACTTCACATCGCCACACTGTCTTATCCATCATGCAAGCTTGGGCAGTGAAATGATTGTCCCTCTTAGATCTTCCCCATCTAGAATACCGACCGTTAAACTGTGAGCGCCCCTTTAGTTATCGTAACCTTGAATTGCCTTTATCTTTCCTACATCTTTCATTGCGAAAACACATCTCCACCGTAGATATGTACTACTCAAATTAGTGTCTGTTGGAATACAAAACATATAACAGATTTTGCATACCTCCATGGCTTAATTCTCCGCACATATTTTCCATTGCGAAATCCTCCGTATCCGTCGATATACATTACCTTCCCATATGACGATTGATCTTGTTCATCATTTAACCTTGCTTCAACCATGCCCATCTTCTTGCAAAACCATGCATGTTTCCTTGGCGAAATCCTGATCAGCCATTGATATTCTTTGTCATGGATCTACGCCATCCAAAACTGTAACCTGATAACCGTGAATGGATTTTCGGATCGAGACCCACATGAAAGTTATACTCCGTGATTTTTTGATATTTGTTCGTGCCACACCATGAGGTAATCTATTATGACCTTTAGGATCAGGATAAGCTTCCCCAACACCTCCAACTCACAAGATATGAAAATTGTTTGCCTATACCCTCCTTCATTTTCATTGTTCCATACCTTTACAGGGGGATCGGTGTAGCTGCCTATGTAGAAATCTCCAAAATTTAGCACAAGTGCTAACAAGTCTTTTTATTTTTTGACGCTTTTGAGTGTTTACATTTTATTAATTTGATTAGAATTTGATTTAGGAGTGGTCAAGTGTTATATCCTAAAATAACACATTCTCTTCCTGTGATCACTTTTCCATGTTTTCGTTGCATGTAGACACTTTCATGATGACAGTTCATGAAAGTCAATAAAAAAACACCTTGATTGGAGGAACCATATACAAATTTCTATAATTCCATTTAACCTCTTCTCTAGACCACTTGAATATAAATATGAGTAAGGAAAAACTTTGCAGAAGACTCCAAAGCCTGAAAATGCCCAGAAGTACCCTAAAAGTGAGCTTTTTTAACTTAATCGCTACTTTTCCTTTATGATTCTCGAGGTTATATTTTTGTATTTGCAACTTGTCCTAAGTATGACCTGTGATTACTCTATGATACTCTTATGTAGTTGACCCCAAAAATTCCTCTTGTATTCATGACTGTTACTACTACAGCCCATGATATTGGCTTTGTATTAGGGACTGTTGTCACTGCAACCCACGACTTTTTCCCGTACATGTCAAAAAATGAATGTTTCTCAAATTTTGGGTAGTTTTGGTGGTTATACATCTAACTTTTTCAGTTGTAACTAGTTTGTCCTCACCCCTAACTCTTCATCAAAATATATAAGAGAGGGATAGGGGTCCATGGAGAGAGACTTGAACCTTTGCATTGTTATGCTGGAGGAATTGGGACTCTCATCCCCCCTACCTTTTCCCTAGATTCTATCTCCTTGTGTTGTAGATCTTGGAGGCTGAGTTCCTTGGAGAAGAGAAGCAGTAGAACTAGATCAAGGTTTCCTAAGGTTGCTAGCAAGAGGAGAAGGTGAACTCTGTACTTCTTTCACTTGTTTAATAAAGATGTGATGTCCTTCTTCTTCCCAAATCATTGTTCAATGTGTATTGAATCTCTTTTATGATTATGTGTGATATTTATCAGATCAAGGTTTCATGTTTTATTGAACATAATCTCCTTTCATATAGTCTATTTGGTTTGAGGAAGGTATAACTTGTTTTGCAGGTCTCTTGGAGAAGAGAAACAGGAGAAAGGCTAGAGAAAGCTTGGACCAACCTTCAGTGAATAAGGTTTGGGCATTACTTGTCCCTGAATATTATTTATATTTACTTACAGAACTATATTCATCTATCTTTTGACCCTAGTATGCTTATGGCCTCTTAACCCCCATCCATAGGAACACTTTCCTCTACAACAGAACGAGCGACTCCACTAGAGATGCCTTGTTTGTTTTGGGGTCTTCTTGTCTTGGTTTTTCCAGTTTATGTTCAGGTTTGAGTCCTTCTTGGAACTTAGGAGTAACCTTCAAGTCTATTAGGACCCTTTAAATTCTTGTTTAAGGCTCCTTTTGACCTTTTGATATATTTTCCCCACCCATTCGTGGGTGCAACATTGTAAGTCACTATTTCCATTTTCATTCGCGACTTCCATTAAGGGGGACCCGCAAACCATTCACGACACTAACTATATGACAGTCGCGAATTCCCTAATTTTTGGTTTTTTTCACCTTCTTTGGGTTTGTTTGGGATGTTTTAAGGATGCCTGATGGGTCTTTGTAGGTTTGCTGTTTGTGCATGAACCTTGGGAAGTGCTCTATCCTCTCTTTGGTGATATTTATCTATTTTTCAAGCCTTCTTCAAGCCTTTAGGTTTGTTTTGCTGCTTCCCCCCCACCTCCTGCTTTGGCTTGACCTTGTTGGGAAAGGTGCCATGGAACTTCTATTTGCAGTTCTAGACTGAACCTTGGAGCCTCTTCATACTTGCTTGTGTCAGTCTTATTGCTTAGTATTTTCATGCCAAAGTGGTTGGATTTTCTTCCTTTACAAGTCTCCCTTCTTAGAGAGGTTATATCCGGCTTTAGGTTAGCCTAGGGCCTGCTAGTGGGATATAGGGCAGTAGTCTATTTGATTTTGTTTGTATTACTTGCATGCATTAGTTTGTACGCTGTTTTTCTTTTGCATTTATAAAATAAAAAGTAAAAAGAACATCTAGTTTCTTTATATGCATGTAGATTAGGGTTTGTGTCTTAAATGCATTGCATGTCATTGTTCTTGAAAAAATAAAATAATTTTTTTCTTTCGTGGATTTCATTTTAGTTTGAAAAGGAAAGATAAGTAGGAGTTTGCTTTTTCATTTCAATTTTTATTTTGCTTAGTCATCTTTTTTCTGTTTTGAGTCAAAACACCATTGGTCTCACCTTCGCCACCCTTTGAGTAATAAACAACCCTTTAAATGAATGTTTAATATCTAAAATATATTAGTAATTGTTTGTTTCTAGGGACGGCACACACTAGTCTAGGCTAGTTTTTTGGGTTAGGGACATCTGAACTGCCCAAAACTTTAAACTCAAACATAGTGGCCCATCTGTTAAGAAATATAGCTTCACAAAGTAAGACACTAGAACACTCCTCTTACATGGGAGTCAAGCACAAGGTTGTGTGATACTGATCTATTGGAGATACTTGTCCTCTTCTTAGTAAAGAATACACCATAGCTGTTCCATGTTTGGGGACTTATTCAGTACCTACTTTCGGCCCCGTGTGGTTCCTGGTCCTGTTTAGGTTGCGGGCTTAGCTACCCTTCCCGTGTGCATCGGCTGGACTGACGACTGTTATGCTAGACTTGCTTTGTGATTTTGGTAGCCTTAGTATCTTGTTTGCTAGGTTCTTACATAGGTGGTAGTGGAAGGCTATTTCCATTGCTCCTAGGGTAGACTTGGAAGGTAACCTTGGTTGACAATTTGGGAGGGTAGTTGGGTGATTCCAGAACTTGCACCTAGAAAACTCATCATGAGATGCCAAGTTCCTACTCTTTGACCTTCAGTGGTTAGTTTTGGTCCCTCATCATCCTAGAATCTCCTTTGGAAGGCATCCTTTTATGCCTATTTTTATACTTAGGTTTCTTCTGCTAGTGGTGTGTTTTTGTACTGTTGGTTTCCGGTCGACCTCAGACCTTGATTTCTTGTAAAAAAATATGCCTAACACCCATATGAACACCAACTGGGAGACCCCCTTTCTAGGGGATTCTTATGATTTTCCTTTCACTGGAAATGTTGGTGTCCTGTTGATGGCCACTTCGAATCTTCCTAGATTCACCCTAGGGCTACTGGTTTGGTTGTTTTCCACTCTAGCTGTCCTAAATGCTCATGATGATTTGCAAGCAAGATCCTTATATCAAGGGAATAAAAACATTGTATCCTCTTCATTTGTAGCAACTTCTTCTCCTCCTTCTATCTCATACAGTGAAAGTTATGATACTAGTAACTGACAATCTAAAAGGAGTTAAAGAAGGAAGAATCAGAAGAAGACTCGAAAGTAAGGGGGCACCCGTTCAATCTCTGCAGTTCAAGTTTAACCTCACAACCCAACCTATGGAGGTAATGTTGGGGGCATCTATCCAACCTCTGCAGGTCATGTTGGATCTTAGCTCACAACCTCTGCAAGTCAAGTTGATATTCACTACCCAACCTCTGCAGGTAATGCTGGGAGAACATATTCAACCTCTATAAGTCAAGTTGACCCTAAACACCCAGCCTTTGTAGATCATGCTGGGGTCTCTCATCCAACCTCTGCAGGTCATGTTGGATCCACCCACCCATCCTCTAAAGGTCATGCCAGGGTCACTCATCCAACCTATGCATGTAATGTTGGATCTAGTCATCTAACCTCTACAGGTCATGTTGGACCCAAACACCAAACCTCTGTAGGTCATGCTAGGAGAAACCGCCCAACCTCTGCAAGTTATACTGGGTGCACATAATATTTTGGTGAAACCCACCAACAAAGCTTTGTTGACAGGGGTTCCCACTCTGTCGACGCCCTGCAACGCAATCTCCCTAAGCACCAGCCCAGATAGGTTTTACCTTGCCCAGCAACATCTACAAAGTAGACGAGGTCTCACCCGAGGCATTAAAGGAACTGGTTGATTGCTTGTAAATTTTCCTCTGCCAACTACACGCGGACCTGGTGTAACTCCTCTACTTCCTTCTGCAGCTTCTCAGTGGTATTCTGGGACTCGACATAGCCCTCAGCCAAATATTTTTTTTGTGCCACCAACTTTAGTGCGATTCCATGCTGCAACTCAACCAACGCTATAGCTGACAGTTTGTTCAGATCCAAAGTCATGCTGTAGATTGGGTGCAGCTTCTGGTGAACTTCGTCATTACCGGTGTCGATTGCAGTCAGGGGAACTTGCACATTCTTGGCCTAGGGATAAGTGATAATCGACGGGATGTCTTGCAATAGAGGTCTTGCCGATGGTTGTTTGGAAATAATATCAAAAATGGAATCTAGCCTATCTCTTACCACGCCAAATTTTTCATGGTTATATTCGTGGGTTGCCATAGTTGTAGCCGTAGATGATTCTGTGATGGATTTGATAAGCCACTACAGCTGGTCTTCCATCCCCGATTTGGTACCACTTCCCACCTCATATTCTTGATTCCATTTGGCATGAGTCTCCTCTTGCATATGTTGTGCTGCATCTTCAGGATCCATCGATGATGCATTATTGGAGTCATGGGTGCTCAATTCGTATGAGTAGGGTCTTCAGGGACCTCCAGGAGTAGCTCCTTATCTAACTCCTCCTAGATCACCGGGACGTGCCAGTCCCCTGGCCAGTCTTGCACAATAGTATCCAAATCTTTCATGGTGGCTTTATAATGAAATGGTAGCCACTGTCGATCAGGGTCTCGCTTGGCCTGAATATGAATGGAGTGGGGTCCAATAGCAAACCAAAGGATTCACTAATACTTGGCCACGCCATAGGGAGAAACTCTAGGAATGACAACTACGGAAGCCTGCAGCACTTCCCAATAGATCCAGAAATGAATGGCACAGTTTGTTTGTCGACTGGGCTCTTTGACCCACCATAGGTTCTGATAGGGGGCACTGCAAAAAACCTTGAATTCCTCAATTTCCATTGGTCGGTAGTATTCAAGTTCCATTCAAGCAACAAGAGCGATAAGAATCAAAATCCAACTATAAGAAAAGGGTGCCCCAGTCTGAGCAGCAAGCGCATCTTCAAGCAACTGATTCCACAAAAATAGAGACCAATTCATTTGTACCCCTTCAACACATTTATGAAAACAGGAAACAACACTCGAATTGCATTGGACTGGTTGATTGCCGCATACAACCTTGCTGGTGAGAATTCTTGTGCCACTGCACACCATTTGTGAATTAATACTATCAATGTAATAAGCACGGCCATCCCATTGTAAACTGAAGTGCTCCTTCAGTTGCTTCACAAGTTTCTTATCCATATCTCTTCCATGAATATATTGCTCCTGTTATACCTAAATCCTATCACCACCATGTGACAAAACACTTAACTTCCATGTTTTCCCTTAATCCCACCACTTAGGGTGGAAACTTATTTTGTTTTTCAATTCTACTTGAAAAGACTCAGCACCATGCTTTCCTTGTGGCCCATGAGCGGTACCTTGCTAAGAACCTCCTGTATCATGTTTTCAAGAAGCGGTGCCACCGCCTATGGTCTTTGGTCCATAAGCATTTCTCATCTAAACTGCTCTGTCATAAGAGAAGAAAAGCGGTACCCTGGGTAAAATGGGAAAAAGAGAAGTTTCTCGAGGCTTCTAGATCATGAGCCTTGTGTCCTCCCTTATCCCTATCATTGTGGGTCAGTTGAGCTCGAGATCCCCCATTATAGGATCTTGGAGCCACCTCATGCACAAATCTCTCAATTATCCGTATCCATTGAGCCTTATAAATACAAGCTCATGTCCATAGTTGAAGGGGAGAACTATAGAGGTATTGTTATGCTGTTGGATTGACCACTTAGCCTAAGTCATTGGAGAGCATAGAGAGAAAAGTTGTAGCTTATGGGGATGAAGTGTTTGTTTCGTGGAGATGCTTGTCAACACTAAGGCATTGGTTGTAAGCTTCTCCATACATTCTTAATGAAAAGCTTATTTCTGTCCCACATTACTGTTGTTTTGATTTCGCATGTACATGTTGTTAGATTCCTTAGTCACTAACATGGATAAGTAGATGATTTTCTAGTAGATTTGATGTGTTTGCATGTTTGATCTGTTTGCAGGTACACAGGTTCACTATCGAAGCAGCATTACAGGTGTATACGACATTCAGGGAATGTATTCATCCTTTGTCATTCACTCATTTGTTCTGGATTTGAACCATTCAAACCAGAGGAACAACTTCTGTCCGCAGAAGGCAAAATATTCCTGATTAGAAATTTGGCTACTTCGCTGGGGAACAGTACATTATCTCAGTTGATATGATCTTCCTCATTTCTTGAACTCTGGTCCGAATCCAGGCTCCATCTCCAACTCTCTTCAGTCAGATCTGCCATCTGACTCGGTGAATTTTGGTTTGAAACTTTCAGATATGTTCAGATCTGAATTATTTCAACTTTTTATGCTCTTTTTTACTGTTAATCCATCAATTTTTTCCTTGATCTAATCAATTTCTAACTTGATTTTTCGTTCTCCTTTGTGTTTTGGATCTATCGAAGGAACCGCTCATATGCTATTGGCGAGAAGTGGTGCCACCTCCTGAACCCTGTTAGCAGTATGCGGTGCCACCGCCTAAGGCCTGTTATCCAGAAGCGGTGCTCGTCCATAACCGCTCTGTCAAGACCCCTCTAGCGCGGTACTAGGTAGGCCTTGTTCCAAGACTACATTTTTCTCATTTTTTGCAAAAAAATGAGTTTGTTTGCTTTCAGCCCTGCACTATCAGGCTTGTGTGTTAGAATCTGAATGCTTATGGTTTTAAATTCTATGGTAAAAGATTGGTTTGATTGAAGAATTCAAAAGATAGATTAGGCTTGTTGATTGTTCATTCTCTTTCATGCTTGTTGGTTGTGATTGTGAAGGGAATTCTTTTTTGAAAAGCTTAGGTTATAGTAAGATCTCCTTTCATTTCTGTTATAAAGACTAAAAGAAAGACCATTTGATTAGCATCTTTATTTCATTTTTTGTTTCCATAGAGGACTTCTTTTTGCTTGTTAAAAAGAATTTTTTTGACTGAGATTAGGTCATTATCATTATTGAGCATAAGACATTGGATCTCTAATTAGTGTCACAAGCTTTTAGGTTCTCTGTGTTCTTTTGTCTCTTTTGCATTAGTACTATCTCATCAAAATAAAAAATATTGTAGTTTTAAGTTAGATCTATCTATGCTTTAAGAAAAATCAAAAAATAGAGTGCATATGTATGTAGTGTGCTTCTTGTTTTTCTTTTAGGAAAAGAGACTCTTCCCCTTTTTGATTGTTTTCAGAAAAGAGAAATGAGTTTGGAAAGTGTTGCTTGTCTTTGATTTTGTTTTGTTCAAGATTTTTGTTTGGAAATTTTTTGTTTTGAAGTGAAAGAAAATACTCTCTTTCCCTCCCGTAGGTAGGCATACCACGAACGGTAAAGTGAAATATTTGCATATGCATACTGCATGGTTTTACTTTTTCTGTCAAAATTCCATGCATTCACCTAATCGTCCACTTTAAAATTAATGGTAGTTATAGGTTAAAATTTACATAGCAATTTGAGTGATAGGTTAGAGACATGTTCGGGCATCATTAAGCGTAGGAGCTATCATTACTCGTCCGCATTGCATCTCGAGACTCGCACAGTTCTTCCACGTACCATCGGTATATCGAATGGCCTTTCACATACCCTTGAGGTATATAGAAAGGTACTTGACGTACTTGATTGTATATCGGAAGGCCCCTTGTGAATGGTTATCCATTAGACAACACTACTACTGATTTGAGCTCCCACGTACCTTGTGTATATCAGGAGACTCCACTAGGATACCTTATCGATCTGAGAAAAGCCCTTTGGCTACCTTGCTTGGAGCCATACACCAAAAAAAACATTCGGGGAGATTACTATGCACGTACCCTTGAGGTATATCGCGAGTGACACCTTCTTGAAAATCCTAGTGAGAGACTTGACTATTTGAACTCCTCTTGTGACTTAAGTTTGCTTGTTTGGCCTATAGCTTGAGTAGGGAAATTTTTGGTGTGTTTTCTAGTTTTTGAGACCCTAGGTTAGATAGGAACTATACAAACTAGCTGAGGTAAGACACTCCAAAAGAGTATGGGGCTTGCCACTCAATTTTATTCTTGTTTCAGGAGAAAATCCAATGGAAACTATCGACCAAGGAGCTGCTACCACCTCCCAAGTGGGAGATAATGTGATTGCAGAAAGCGGAGGACCATATCCTTCACACTCACCTCCCTTGGTACAACAACCTTCTCGGGGTAATAATTCATTCCATTATCCCATAGAAGGTCATGTTTATGATACTACCCGTCCAGAATATGGTCCCAATGCTCCATTTTGGGATACCTCTATAGGATAAGCCATTACCTCATTTGGCACCCGTTTAAACTTTTCTGAAGAAGTTTCACCATATGAAGAAGAACATAGACAATACCAGGAAGCTATTCTCCATGCATAGGATATTGAAAAGAAAATAGATGACATATTGGGCACACCACCATCACGTTCCATATCTATTCATGTGGGACATTGTTCTCTTGCCGATTCTATGAGACCCATTGAACCGATTCTAGATCACACAATGACTCCACATAACCCAGGTCAAACTTCCAACCCCACCACCTCCTATATTATGTCTGTTCCCAATCCTCCCAGGCCTTCCGCACCTAGGGCTCAAAATTCAATTCCTGTTTCGTCATTACCTTCTAGTGCCATGGGGAAACCCCGGGCACAACCTACATTATCTGGCACCAGAATCGTACCTAGTCAAGGACAAACCTCTGGTATAGAAAATCTACAGTTTATGTCCCTCCCACCCACACTAATGTGGTTAACCCCCCATCTAGTTTAGGTCAGCCATTAGGGGCACAACCTGTAACCAATCAAACCTCTTGGGGTTATGGTTATACAACAAATCAAGTACCTATAGGAAATATTAATTATCCACCCAACCCTACAGGAATGCCTTTTGCTAGAATTCCATATCCTAGTAATAATTTCATGCCATGGGGGAAATCTAACTGGTGCTACATGCCAGCTATGGGGGGGATACCTATACATACTATGAGAGGTGCCAGAGGACCGCCTTATGGAGGTTCTCCCCCCGGGGGCCCTAATGTTCCTGGAGGGCCTAGTGGATTTCCTCCTTATGGTCCTAATGGTCCTGGTGGTCCTAGGAGGCCTGGTGGCTTCCCTCCTATTGGCCCTAGAGGGTCTAGTGGCTCTCCTCCTAGTGGTTCCGGTAGCTCTAGAGGTTTACCTCCTAGAGGTCCTGGAGGGTCTAGTGGCCCGCCTCCTAGTGGTCCTTGTGGTCCCAATGGTCCTGGTGGTCCTAATGGTCCTAATCCCAGAAATCAACCCCCTACGGGTGGATCCTCTGGTATTTCTTCATCACAACAACTCATCTATCAGTCTACTTATTTTCCTACTGGTACTTATATAGCATATCAATATTACTAGTATGTGCAACCTAATCGTCAGTTACCTTTCCTAGCAACTTTGGACTTGCCTGATTTGTCCAAGTTGATTAATGACCCCATTCAATATAACCCCTCGTGGCCTCCCACTCCCATAAAGTTACCATCGGACATTCGAAAGTCCGATGGGAAGCAAGGAGACGATCCAAAAAACCATATCATGACATTCCATCTATGGTGTTATTCAAACTCCCTTATGGATGATTCAGTTCGTTTAAGACTCTTTCAGCAAACTTTGTCTGGTACGACCGCGAAATGGTACATTGAACTTCCGCAACATTCGTTTGTAGATTTTGGCTCATTGGAAACTTTATTTCTTACACACTTTCAGCTTCCTATACATTATGAAATGGGTACTGATCTCTTAACTTCTCTGTGACAAAACACCTCCACCCACATATCTGATCATATCCATGAGTGGAGAAGGTGGAGAAGACTTATTAAGGCTCCTATTTTGGATCAGTTCTTAGTTGATTGGTTTACTAAATATTTGTTTCCTCCGATTGCCCAAGATGTGGCTATGGGCGGTGCCGTTACTGAAGAGCAAGCAATTAGTTGAGCCCAATATCTGGACTAAGTCTATTCCCAATCTGGAAATTTGTATGACTTGATTCCTCAAGCTCCTCTCCCAAGCACCAATCCTACAAAGCCACTGACAAAAGTCCCTGTTGATGGGATTGTTGCTTCAATCTAGTCCCCGTCAATAGCAAAACATGGCAAGAAACCCTAGACTGCCACCCCCACTCCTTCAACTCCCAAGGTTTCTGCTGAGTTCAATTCTATTCAGAGCATTCAAATCTCTGGCAATAATAAAAATAAAGGTAAATCTAAAAATAAAAAACCTAGAAACCAACAGGAGAATCCAAAACCAACCACCAATGATAATGATAAAGGGAAAAGAAAAGAAAAATATTTTATGTCTGCTATGTGGAGGTGATCATTTCACAAAAGAGTGTCCCTGCCGGGATGAAATCACCCATTTTTTGAAAACAAATCCTGCACCCACAGTTCTCACGGATCCTTTTCCTTCTCAACAACAATTGATAGAACACATGTCTAATCAGGGAAAATCTAGTTCATCAGAGGAAATTCACTTGATGTACTCAGATATGATTAGTTTTCAAACTCAAATTTGGAGTTACGACAAATCCGCAGACAAGAAAGAAGACAATTCTTCTTCAGGGAAGGCTCCCTCTACTAGTTCCCCTGACTCCTTGTCTACTGTCCCCCTAACTGTTGAGAAGCCTACTCTCGATATGATTTTGCGTGCACCCAAGAGTACTCTTAGGAAGGCTGTTTTTAACCCTAATGCCCAAGCTGCTCAATTTTATAATGTAGTTGAAGATATTACTTAGGCACCATGTGCAATGTCTACCTTGGAAGTGCTCCAAAGTTGTCCTATACAACGCAAAAACCTGTTAACTGCGTTAGGAGCTTTAGACCTGGACAATACTAATTTGATTCATGTCAATGTCGAGAACTATAAGTCTAGACTACCTCACAAACTTGATTTCCAAATCATCACGAAAGTAGTTGGAAAGAAGGTCTTTAGGATTGTCTTAGATGAAGGAGCTTCAACTTCGGTTTTGTCCCTGTCTTTTTGGAAAGCTATTGACTCTCCCGAGCTTGTAACTTCACCTACGACTCTAAAATCCTTTGATGGACAAGGTTTCTAGCCCCACAGTCTCATATCATCCCTTGCAGTCAAGCTTGGAGGAAAAACTATTTCTATTAAAGTAGAAGTAGTAGATTCCCCGTTAGATAATAACCTCCTTCTAGGGAGAAATTGGTTTTACGCCATGACTGTTGTTACTCAATGGTATTTCGAACAGTCCAATTTCCACATATAGGGAGAATTGTCACCATTGATTAGCTTGATTTCTATACACTGGATGTTACTACCTCTACAGCTAATAACATCCCTATGTTAGGCCAGTCCCCTCCTCCTTACCAGTCGATTGGGGTAGGCAGGTTGAAGGATTCATCCCTTATGGGGATTTTTCCATCCACTCCTCCTAACATAGATATAGTGACAGTAAAAATGATTGCATCATTTGAGTCAGCGACAGTAAGGGAAAACAAATTGTTAATTCCACCTCATTGAGTCCGCATGAAGAAATGTACAACATCATTCAAACCCTTTCCGATGATCACACTGATGAACTTCATCTGGTGACCTTGGACCCTTACCACCTGCCCTACTAGTTAGAACCATCTCTTCCTATTCTGGATGATCTCTCTGAGACTTTTCCTTCCAATGAGTCCATTATGGAGATCATGAATATGAATGAGCCTATCTGGGAGGATCACCATCATAGATCCTTGTTCCTCCCCAACACCAGTTCGGTAGACTATGGCTTTACATCCCTGTTTTCCACTGATATTTTCAATGCACCTTAGAGTCCTTTATTGTTGCAAAAGATAGATTCTGAAGGAAACCTATGCAACATTACTCAGAAAAATCTGATTGGCATATCAACCAAGCCCGATACCATTGAGCATGTTCATGTTGGGCAGAACTGCTCGCTAGAAGAATCTGAAGCCTATAAGGAACTTTTCAAAGAATTCTGCGATATTTTTTCCTGGTCTTATGAAGAAATGATGAGGATAGACCCACCCATTGTGGGCCATGATATTAAAACCTATCCCACTACTAAAACTATCAGGAAAAAATGAAGGAAAGTCCATCCATGGAAGGCCGCAGCTATTAAAGTTGAAATGCAAAAACTTCTCAAAGCCAGGTTTATTTATCCTATACCCCTGACAGAATGGGTATCGAACGTTGTCTGTGTCAATAAAAATTAGGGCACCATTAGAGTCTGTATTGATTTTAGAGACTTGAATAAATCTTGTCCCAAGGACAACTTTCCTACTCCGCATATCGATCAGATTATCGACAACCTTGTCGGAAGTGTCATCTTCTCATTTATGGATGGCTTTTCTGGCTATAATCAGTTTGAGATATTACCCATCGATCAACACAAGATGACATTCATTTTTCCATGGGGAACCTTTGCATATAGGAATTTACCATTTGGCTTGAAAAATGCTGGAGCCACTTTCTAGCGTGCTATGTCCTATGCGTTTCACGATATTAAACATATTGTTGAACCACACCTTGATGATCTCCCTTCTCATTCACAACGATGGGAGGACCACCTTGGCCATCTTAGAGAAATTTTCTTGAGATGTCATCATTATAATATACGGTTCAATTCGCATAAATGTGTTTTCTGCGTTGAGACGAGACGCCTGTTAGGTTTTGTGGTCTCTAAGGATGGCATCCAGATAGACCCTTTGAAAATTGCCACCATTTTATCTCTACCAGCCCCAACCAATCTTCTTGAACTCCAAAGTTTGCAAGGGAAGGAAAAATTTCTTTGCCGTTTCATGTGCAATTTTGCAGAGAAAACACACGGTTATATGCGTCTCCTTAATAATGACACTACATTCTATTGGGATGACCAAGCCCAATGTGCCTTTGATAATATCAAACATGCTCTGACTCATTCACTCGTGATACACCCCCCAGATCATTCAAAGGATTTTCTCTTATATATTGTTGCCTCCATTACTAGCATCGCTATGGTTTTGGTGCAAGAAAATCCCGACGGTCAGGATCATGTGATTTACTATGCTAGTAAGAATATTATGGATTCTAAAACTTGATATTCACACGTGGAAAAATTAGCGTTGGTCATGGTCATTGCTGTTCAAAATTTTTGTCACTATATTTTGCTCCGCACAACCATTGTGTTGGAAAACTAGAACCCTATGTATTACATCCTGACTCATCAGGTGCTCCAGGGCAAGTACTCCCAATGGATAGTCATACTACAGGAGTTTGTTTTGGAATTTTCCAAGGCTACATCAAAGAAATCCTTGGTCTTTGCCGAGCTCATGTGTGATTTTCCCTGTGCTTCAATGGAATCTGAGCCCAGTGATTCATTTCTGGATGAATTCCTGTTCCTGATAAGCACTACTAATCCATGGTATGGAGATTTGCTTATTTATCTCCAAACACAAATATTTCAGCCAGTTAAATCTATTTAACTATCCTGTGATGATCACCACCGTATCCGTCACCATGCCAAATACTACCTCATCTTGAATGACACCTTGTATAGACGTGGAATTGATTCCATTCTCCGGCGATGCCTCACCCATGAGGAAGCTGAAAAAGTGTTGAATGATTGCCACTCTGGAGCATGTGGCAGTCATTTATCTAGGATGGCTACAGCCTAGAAAATTCGTCGCGCTGGATATTTCTAGCGTTTAGTCTTTAAAGACTGTCAAGAAATTCCCACCTTATTAACATTTTTATCCGAAAAAGCACACTCATCCTGCTTCGCTACACCTTGTCATTGCTATTGGTCCATTTTCCAAATGGGGGATTGATTATATGCATGGTAAGCCTACCTCAGTCGGGGGGCATGTTTACATCATGGTAGCCGTTGACTATTTTACAAAGTGGGCTGAGGCCATGCATACATATGCGGAATATGGTAAGACTGCCGCTCTCTTCCTATTCAATCATATCATAGCTAGATTCGACGTCCCGCAGTCCATAGTTACTGATCATGGATCACATTTCCATAATCAGATGATGGAGGAACTAAGTGCAAATCTAGGTTTTCGCCATGGAAACTCTATGCCCTATTATTCGCAAGCTAATGGTCAGGTAGAGGCCATTAACAAAGTTTTAAAAATGATGCTTCGTTGGATGGTTGGAGACCATAAATCCAACTGGAACCATATCCTTTTCTCTGCTCTTTGGGCTTATTGGACTTCGGTGAAAACATCTACTTGTTTCACACCTTTCTAGCTTGTCTATGGAATCAAAGCTGTCTTGCTGATTCAATGTCAGATTCCATCCTTGAAACTTACCATCGAACTTATTCCAGACACTTCCATAGAGGAAGAGATATTTTTGTACCTGAATAACCTTGACGAAACTAGGAGAGATGTTGCCTTGGCTAATGAGGCACATAAGAAACACGTCAAGGCGTAGTATGATAAATCTGTCTAACCTCATGCCTTTAACGAGGGTGACCTGGTTTTCACTTACGATCAGAGATATGCCAAACTAGGGAAAGGAATGTTTGAATCCATGTAGTACGGTCCTTTTGTTATTTATAAAGTTTTAGAGAAAGGGGCCTACGAGCTCGTAGACTACAATGGAATCCCTTTAGGGCAGCCTCACAATGGGTTGTACCTGAAGAGGTACTATGCCTAGATCTCTCTTGGATAGTATCTTGTATATATGTATATTGCTTGACTTTCAGTGTGCTTTAAGTATTTTCAATATGGTTTTGAGTTTAGTGTCCGTATCTGTTTATGCCATGTTTTGGTCATGCAGAGCATATGGCTTTCTACGGCTTCACTGATGGTGCTTGCCACCACACCTTGAATCTTGCCTCAGCTACTTGGGTTCTGTATTCCCCAGCTTATGATTTGGTCAGTTCAAGAGTGGTTTGTATTGGTCCTGCTACCAACAATATCATCGAGTATCAAGCAGTCATAGGTCTTCTGATTGAATCTTCCTCCTAGGATGTTCGCAACTTGGTAGTCTTTATGGACTCGCAACTAGTGGTTTGTCATATAAACCATGTTTATACCATTAGGAATCCTATGCTTCTTCACCTCTTTCGGAGGGTATGCTTGTTAGAAAGTTCATTTGAAACCATCACCTAAAGGCATATCCCTAGGGAACATAATGTAGTTACTGACTCATTAGCTAATTACATCATAGGTTGGCATATTTCCCATTCGTGACATGAAAATAAAACTTGGTTCATTGTAAATAAACAATTAAATACACATAAAAATCATGTAAAATATATTCACCATTTGAGACATATAAACACCAGGTAAAAGTCTCTCTCTCTCTCTCTCTCTCTATATATATATATATATATATATATGTGAACATGTTTTACAAAAAATAGGTCACGAGACCTCATCTGAAGCACGTAGGATTTTAGGTAAAAATCACCATACAAAATCTTGAAGCTATTAGCTTTCAGTGTATACATCATGCACACATTGTCTAGTGATGCTCGTGGTAACACATCACTGCCCGGGATACTCTACATAGCAGTATGTTAAAGCGACCTAGTACTCCCGCTATAAGCCTCTGATACCTCATAGGGAGGTCATCAATGGAAGCATCAGGGATGTCAAGGGTTAACCTATCCAGGTTTTCCTCTAACTCCCCAGTCACATCGTCATCCTGCGGTACGAAATGAGATCTGGCTCATCTATCGAATGGGGAAGCTCCCCTAGGTCATGTTACTCCGATGTCTGCATGAAAATATTCAAGTCTCATTACTTAACATAAAAAATATAAAACATCAAAAACATAAAAAACATTATTTCCATTTTAGGGTTTTTTGCTTCTTACCGATGTCACCCCACTATCCACCAGGTGGGAGCAGTAGGTCAAGGTCATCGCTGAAGTCAGTTCCCGCATATGCATAATCCTCCACCAGGAGGATCTCATCTCTCAACCATCGAAAGAACGGGTCACTAAACTTTACCTTCCCCCTGCCTGCTCCAGTACGGGCCATAATCCAGACCCACCTATGCATGCGAGGGTCTCGCGCTCTCAGCTCTATAAAGACCACCTGGGGTCTCATCTGTGGAACCCGCTCGAAGAAGAATCAAGATAGAATGGAACTGAAACCAAATTGCTTCAGTTCCCCCTGCCAACACTTGGTCAGCTGATCCTTGAAGATTGGAAGCATGGCTTCCACCCAGTTAAATAATGTAGGCACCATGGCCTCTATGGCATAGAGCATATGTGCTCTAGAATCCTGGTGCACTCCTTGGATTCTCGCCACTCTCTGCATGGTAAACAATACAGTCCGTAGAGGTCCATCCATCACTGCTTTTATGGGGATTTTCTTCCCTGATGTTTTTGTCCTAGGGATACAGTGACGGTTTATCAACTCCTGTGTAGTGATGTTCCCTTCGCAGGAACCAGTCAGCGAGATGGGAACACCCTGTATCAAAATTCCAGTCAGGAAGTAGATATCCTCTACCTCAACTATCAAAATGTGAGCACCAACCTTGAAATGTTGTTGCTTTGGATTCCACATCTAGAGTATGTGCTCTAGCAATCGCTCGTGCGATACCATACTAGGTGTCCGAAATAATTTTAAAAGTACGCAGTCTCTCGATGCGGCTATGCAACCCGCATTTCTCTTGGCGAAGGTGTCGTCATTATCATGCTGTCTCTCTTTCCATATGACCATTTTTTATCAGCAAGAACCTGCCAAAAACAATCACAAGACTCATTAGAATCATTCTTAATCATGCAAATCAAATGAAATGAGCTAGTTTTTCTTGTGTGATTAGTTTTACTTCTCCACGGCTGGCATCGCCTGTGCCCCATTGAGGACAGGTGGTGGCACCACTTGTGTGCTATGTTTTCAGCGTGGTTCTAGTGAGGTACCACTTATCCCGCAAGAGATAAGAGCGGTGCCCGCTCCCACGATTTTAGGGCTTTCCATACAAGTCCAAAACACCATTTAAAATCAAAATTGAAGACATTGAATGAAAGAGTAGGGTCTAGGCTATTACCTAGAACTGACAGTGTTCGAATCCGATGGTGGAAATTCCCAATATCAACGACTGGAAATCTAGATAGGAAAGTGCTCCAAATGCTCTCCACTATGGGTAAATAGTAAAATGTTTTAATTTTTCACTATTTACATGACTTTTATACACATTTTTGGGTTTGATGCTACATTTTTGTTTTAAGATCGTTTATTACTCAAAATCTATCAGTTGTAATCCCTTAATGTCAGCTATTGAAGCATTTAACACTTGTTTTTGAGTCGTTGCAGGATAGAAGAACAATGGAAATGAAGTTTTGGGAGTTCCTTTTTTACTTTTTCGTACTACCATAAAACATAAAAAGTCTATGAGTGTTTGTTGCAACACTTTGGTCATTCTCTCGAAACTTAGTATCAAAGGTCTGAGTCTGTTTCTAATTCTTTTCAGGCTCGTAAAATATCTCATTATGAAAAGAGACCTAATGGAGTCTTCTTTAAACTCTTTTCAGGATCCTTAAATACGAAAAGATTGTCGAGCGATCTTGTCTTCTTCACACTTGTTAAAGCATTTGA
The DNA here is from genome assembly GCA_001517045.1 of Pseudotsuga menziesii. Taxonomy (NCBI): domain Eukaryota; kingdom Viridiplantae; phylum Streptophyta; class Pinopsida; order Pinales; family Pinaceae; genus Pseudotsuga; species Pseudotsuga menziesii. Next base: position 77,785 of record LPNX010508510.1, read on the forward strand.
ATAGTCATCTCTTTGATGTTAGGTTATCTCTTTTTCGGTTCGGATAGAATATTTATGAAAAAGGAACAATCCAACCAATCATCACTGGAATAGTTTTATAAGGTATTATTTTATACTTTTTTGGGCCTTAGGGACTAAATCATACGAAAAAGGACCCTTTAGAGTCTTGTTTTGTGGTCGTTCAGACTCTCTAGACATGAACAATACCACATTTTCTTTCATTGGACTCGTTAAATTAAACATCGAGAGACCCTCTTTTGGGAATGAGCCCATCCTCTCTCAGGTTCGTAAAACATATGAGTTTGGACTTGTCTTCGAACAAGCTATACCGAGTATTTGTTACCCTTTTTGAACTCATAAAACTAAAAAGAGGCACTCATCAATCATGACGGGGGAAATGGGAAGGGGATCATTTTGCAAGTAAATGGCAGTAGTTTGTCGTTACCTTTGAACATGGCACTTGTTTGCATATCATTTCAGTCAATTGGGTATTCAGCTGATCTCCGTGATGATCCACTTTCATGAGTCATGTCACTCCTTTGAGACTTTAAAAAGATTGAATTGTCCACTGCCACATTGTGAATTTGTCCCGTTTAGTCATGCTGCCAAGTCTTTTGTCATGCCACCCGATGTTCAAAGGGAATTTGAATAATTTTTGGCCTTTGTAGTGAAAACAATCTCTATGTTAGTACGTTTGAGTCAGTCTTATGGTTACTACATTCACATCATTCTAGAACTATGTTCCAAGTTTCGTGTCATTGATGTGGGACTCATCATGGCCCTCCTTCGACGAGACTATTCCCGTCAACATTAGCTCATCATTCAGGAAATAGCATTAGAAACAAAAACTTAGTACCTTGAGATATGTATGCTTTAATGAAATATTCTCTCGCTCTCGACATAGGTTCACATCATTGACCTTTGATCGATAGAATCGACTAGGTGTTCGACATCAAAACATCTATTCACACTCAGTAGATTGTACTAGGGTACCTTGGGAATCATTGAAATCAATGGTGATCTACCTCGCACTTGTTAACGGTTCACATCATTAGCTGGTAATCAAGTGGTTTCTACCATGTTCGACTTCAGATCATTGTAATCACATGGATAGAATCGTACTTTGTGGAAGACGAGACGAAGTCCCTGGGTATTTTAAGCGCTCATTGCTTTCCCCAGCTTGCGATGGATTTTTGGATATCTAGCATGGATCCATATTTGTATGGTCCTGGCTGTGCTCAAATTTGCGTCTGTATGACATAGATCTATGTTGTATGTCTGGTAGCTATGTCCAAGTTTGAGTCCTCTATCACATGGATCTATGTTGTATTCTAGTATCCATGCTTGTTTATTCCTCTCATGGATCTGCCTTGTATTGGTGTGCAACAATGAGTTGGTTACATGTGTCCATGAGTCAAACATATTGATGTACTACAGATTCCAACTGGACGACATTCTCCAATTGAGCTGACATTTTCACCTCGAAGTGACAACTTGTTCTCTCAAAGCTCTTGCTTATCATATCCCTCTAAGTCTCATGCTTTGGGGGGAATTCTGTTATACCTAAATCCTGTCACCACCATGTGATGAGACCCTTAACTTCCATGTTTTCCCTTAATCCCAACACTTAGGGTGGAAAATTATTTTGTTTGTCAATTCTACTTGAAAAGACTCAGCACTGCACTTTCCTTATGGCCCATGAGTGGTACCTTGCTTAGCACCACCTGTATCCTGTTTTCAAGAAGCAGTGCCACTGCCTATGGTCTTTGGTCCATAAGCATTTCTCATCTAAACCGCTTTGTCATAGGAGAATAAAAATGGCACCCTAGGTAAAATGGGAAAAAGAGAAGTTTCTCGAGGCTTCTAGATCATGAGCCTCATGTCCTCCCTTATCCCTATCATTGTGGGTCACTTGAGCTCAAGATTCCCCATCATAGGATCTTGGAGCCACCTCATCCATAAATATCTCAACTATCCCTATCCATTGAGCCTTATAAATACAATCTCATGTACATAGTTGAGGGGGAGAACAATGGAGGTATTGTTATGCTATTGGATTGACCACATAGCCTAAGTAATTGGAGAGCATAGAGAGCAAAGTTGGAGCTTATGGGGATGAAGTTTTTGTTTTGTGGAGATGCTTGTTAACACTAAGGAACTGGTTGTAAGATTCTCCATACATTCTTAATGCAAAGCTGATTTCTGTCCCACATTACTGTTGTTTTGATTTCACATGTACATGTTGTTAGATTCCTTAGTCACTAACATGGATAAGTAGATTATTTTCTGGTAGCTTTGATGTGTTTGCATGTTTGATCTGTTTGTAGGTACACAAGTTCACTATCGAAGCAGCATTCCAGGTGTCTATGACATTCAGGGAAGGTCTTCATCCTTTGTCGTTCACTCATTTGTTTTGGATTTGAACCATTCAAACCAGAGGTACAACTTCTATCTGCAGAAGGTGAAATATTCTTGATTACAGCGTCGGGTCCTCCCCAGCCTTCGACAAACCAATAATCCTTGCAATCAATTCGATTGTGATAGGGATTGGCGTATTCAGCCAAAGTGTCCCTCCATGGAAACACACCAACAGTTGCTTCACACACGCATGTGATTCATTCAAGCAGCCAAAATGGGGCATATTGATGAGCCCCAATAACCCAGACTTGTCTAACCCACTGACCCATGGTTTCAGAATTTGCTGAATGGGGTCACTAGGTACCATATGGATGGATTCATATGGCTCGTCCTAGACATATTTAAGCAAGATAAGGTCATGATCATCAAACTTGAGCCTGATCAATGCTGGGATGATATCGACTGAGCATGTCATCCCTTTCGGCAGCACTGGAAACTTGGGTGGGTACTTCTGATTCTTCTACATCTACCATGGCTTGGCTCCTGGACATGTAGGAGCAACGTATCGAAAAATATCATGCACCAAGACACACTGAGGTGTCACAGAATCAACAACTCCTGATCTGGATGACCCAGTTTGTGCATTTCCTTCTCCTCAGATTCTCACAGACATGCGAGTTTGCCTCTTCTCTGGTGGTGTAGGACTGGGTCTTTTAGTCTTCCTCTTTCGCTTAGGAATGGATGATGAACTTACTGACATACTCATGACTTATTCTTCCACAGCCGTGGGCCGAAAAGGGGACTCATACTCACTAGAAATTTCAATAGCGTCAAGGCCACTCAACACCCCTTACCCCTCAAAACTTTAAAATACACTCAACAGCTCGGACTGCACTTCTCTCAACACTTCTGCACAGAATTCACCTTCTATTTTCTACTTGCGCAACTGAAGAATGCCATTCGACGCATCCTGTGCTGTGTTTTATAGCCACTTCCAATCCAAATCCATCATTACCAAATCTAACTTCACCGTTATTTCCAAATCGGGTAGTAATGACACCAAATCTGCCGACGATCTTACTCTTCTAACGGTCGGATCACCCATTAATGCGGGTCGCTTCAACAAGCACTGCCAGCCAACTGGTTTAACTACCTACATTTATTACATGATTTGACCACTCCATAGTCTTGCAACTATCACAAAGGGTCAACCAGTTACTGCTAACAATTTTAATCTTGCGTAGCCTCTCCCTCAGGGCTCGCCTTACTCTACTGAACTAGAATCTTCATTCATTTATTTTTCAACACATCATGTGGTGTGCATCAATGGCCCCATTCTATAGGGCTTCAAGAGACTCCCATTAATGAGCTTTGGCAACATTGTGCCATCTAATTGTTGTAACTGAACTGCACCGCCAAATGTAATGGACTGAACAAGATAGGGACCTAACTAGTGCATTTGTAACTTACCTAGATGCTTGATGAACTTACTGTCATATAACAACACCAAATCTCCTGTCACAAACTGTTTATACTTAATATGGTGATCATGCCATGCCTTCTGTCGATCCTTTGCAACCTATGATGAAATGATCTTCTTCAAGCTGAATCAATTGCGCAACACATTCTTCTAATGCCATTGCATCATCCATGCCCATTGCCACAACAATACGCAAGCTGGGAATGATATACTCCATAGGAATGACTGCCTCTTGCCCATAAATCAACTTAAATGGTGTCTGACCTGTTATCCGTTTGCAAGTAGTGCGATAGGCCCATAGAACTACAGGAATTTTTAAATCCCAATCATCACAGTTATCATTACATACCTTGGTCAGTGCAGTCTCCAAAATTTTGTTGAAGGCCTCAAGAGTACCATTCTCCTGCGGGTGGTATAGTGTACTCCACTTATGTTGTATTTGGAGATCCTCAGTTAGCTCCTTTACCATCCAGTTGACAAAGTGACTTCCTTGGTCACTCATCAGGATTCTAGGACACCCAAATCAGGTCACAATGTTCTAAAAAATAAACCTTGTTGCTGTCGTAGTGGTAAAATCAACGATTGGTGCAGCTTTCATCCACCAAGTCAGGTAGTCAGTTGCAGTAATAATAAGCGGGCACTAGTGTGCTTACCTGGAGGATTGATAGGACCCACAAAGTATACAGCCCATTTATCAGATGGTTGCAGAGTCACCTATAGCACCAATGTCATCTCATCCCTCTGCGATGGTTTACCAATCCGTTGGTAGACATCACAGCTCCTTGCATAGTCTGTGGAATCATTACGCAACGTGGGACACCATAGCCTAGCATGCAACACTTTTCGTGTAGTAGAGTGGCCTCCATAGTGACCTCCCATGGTCCTTGCATGTGCTTATTCTAGAATGGGACCCTTCCCATGCGATAAGACACACCATTGAAATATTTCATCCAGTCCAAGTTTATATAACTGTCCAGTAATTAGTTGAAAATCAGAGGCTTTTACGACCAACTACTTCTTTTAGCTAGTCGACATGTCTGCTCGGGCGACACCAGTAGACAGAAACTAAATAATTGGTGCATAGTGATCATCTACGATGTCAAACCGGAACAATTGTGCATCTAGCAAGCCATCATCAATATTGGTTGGTTCTTCTCCATTCACAATACACCACAGATGATCCAGGACAGCATTCAACTGTCTCGGCTTTACCACTATTTCAAAATCAAACTCCTGGAACAAAAGAAACCACCTACAGATTCTCCCCCCAAACACAGGCTTATTGACTAGGTATTGTAAAGAAGAATGATTAGTGAACATCTTGAAATGTCCACCCAACAAATAGTTCCTGAACTTTTGCGAAGCATAAACCATCACCAAGCCTTCCCTTTCAGTCATGGTATAATTTCGTTCAACAAATGATAACTTTCTACTGGCATAGGCTATTGGATGATCCAAGTCGCCTTTGCCTGGCTGTGCAAGAAAAACCCCCAGTGGAGTAGAAGAAGCATAAACATGCACATATAATTCTTTATTCCAATCAGGGAAAATTAGTATTAGTGCAAAGGCCATCTTAGCCTTCAGGGTGTCAAAGCTTCCTTGAAATTCCTGATTCCATTCAAACACAATGTCTTTCTTTAACAAATTTTCCATGGGAGTAGTAATCGCAGCATATCCTCTGATACACTTACAATAGCAGCCCATATGTCCCAGTGTTTCTCGGAGCATCATTACATTTGTTGACGGTAGTAAACTGAGGATCAACACAATATTCGTCGAATCTACCAATAGACCTTCTTTGCAGACGATGTGCCCAAGTAGCATGCCAAAGGGTGCACATAATTTTTTTTTTGAATTCAATGCAATCTGATGCTATCTACACCGTTCCAACATCAATTGCAGATTGTCCAGATGGTCTCTAATCAGGCCATAGACAATCCAGTCATCCAGATATACCTATAGGAATTTTTGAATAAAATCTTTAAATACAGAAACAACTACTCGGGAGAATACATCGGGTGCATTCTTCAGCCCAAATGGCATGGCAGTATATTGGTAATAGCCCCACTTAGTGACAAACGTAGTCTTATGGTGATCCTCCTTTGCAATCTGGATTTGATGGTATCCTGAAAAGCCATCTGTGAAGGAATATACCTCCTGGCCGCCTACACCTTCTAGGACTTCATCTGTAAAAAGGGTCGAGAACGGATCATGTACACATGCATTATTCAAATTTCTCAGATGGACACAAATGCAGATTTCACCAGTCTTCTTGTCTTGGACCACCATCAGGCTTATCCACTCTGATTCTTCTACAGGTTCAATGATCCCAGCATCGAGCATCCTATCGATCTCAGCTTTCACATGATCCTTGTATCGTGGGTTCAGTCTATACGGCCTTTTGGATTTTCTGCCGACCCAATGTTAACTTTTCGGATTCTTAGTGGTTGATTCATCGAGTCCGTCAGTATGTCGGGAGTTGTGCCACCATGGATTCCTTCAGACTCTAGAATATTAACATTTCGCAGCTCGTCATCATATTTAGGTTCCCCGAACAAGTTGTAGCACGTCATCATGGATTGGATGGAGCAATTTGCATGAGGATCAATGGGGTATACAATAGGGATGAATTTTAGTACTACATCACGGATAATGTGTAAAGCATTACATACCTCAGGGTTTGTGTCTTGGAAGCTAAATGTTTTCACAAAGCAAATTGACAACTCCTCCCAAGTGGTAATGGTTTTGTGCAATTCTGCTGCCACATACCAGGATCTTGGCATCTCTTCTAGAGTATGAACAAAAGAGTGAACCCACTCATCTCTGGGTCATGATGTCCATAACTTCTAACACTGGATCAAATGACTTGTGGGGTCATTTCATCCTTCATATCTCCCAACATGATAGACCTCTACATCGCCAAAGCGAACCATCATCAATCTGTGGCACTGCTCCTAGTCATGGATCGTCCATTTGTGTGTCTCCCACCATTGAGCTGGAGTAGCCTTCAGTGCTACATCAAGAGAAAGTATCCTCTGCGGTTCAAACACCTTCTCTTCAAATACCTAAAAGAATTTTAATAGCCCTGGCAGTCCTTCATAAATAGGAAACTCGACTGTCTCAGTTGCAACATGTCGAAGAGTCTGGGTAATAAACTTTCATTTTCTGAATGATATTTCATGCAATCGATTCTGCCAATTTTCTAGAGCATCTTCAGAATTAGAGGACGCGGAACTTGCGCTTCACCATCCAAGTTCACCATCGACAGTAGGATGGATATAGTCCTCGAAAATGTTATAAGCATGATCCCAACTTCTCCTGACTTCATCCTTTATAGGTTCGATATATGGCCACCCTTCCTAAGGGTCCATAGGAGAAATGACCCTAACATCCTAGTTTTCAAATGTCATAACACGTTTTTTGAAGTTGATAATGACCATGCTATCATTAGCCCATCCAATTCTTGGAAGAGTGGGATAGGAACCACCATCTCCTAGAAATTCTATCACATCAAAGTCAACACATGTTTTCATATCTTCAATGTCAACAACCAACTTTGAAACACGACCAATGGGCTGAACCTTTGCCTGGTTTTCTAAACGTAGCTGTAGCGGCGACCATCCCAATGTTGGATTTCCCATTAATTTCTAGGTTTTCTTTGTTAGAATGTTTACATCTGATCCAAGGTCCAAAATGACTGAGTCAACCTCATAATCTCCAATCTGGATATTCATCCTCATCTCCTTCCCGGTCTTCCTTTTTTGCAAGGAATTCACAACAGAATCCTTCACTGTCTTGTTCGGGAGGTGCAATAATGTCTCAAGCTTGACAAGAGCATCCAAGTCCCTCACCAACGATAGAAAAATCTCAAAGAAATTGCACAGGGTAACATGCTGCCACGATGGTCCTGCTTCTGCAGAGGGGTCAAAAGCGGAAGGCATATCAATAATTGGTAACTTACCCGAATTTCTCCCGATTACATCCTTTGTGTCAAAGAAGGTATCTTTCTCTGTCGCAATATCAAATGCGACCTTCTTCTTACCAACAAGCTGAACTTGTAGCCGTGGTCCATCATCTCTAGTTGTCACACTAGCGCGAGTGACAATCCCCATGTCGACATCCTTCATCTGTGGCTCGTCCTGAATAGTGGCAACTGTCGATCCCTGGTTTAAGTTCAAAGGTGGGTTCTGATGCAATGGTTGATTCATCGGTTGGTTCTGTGTCTGCGGCGGGTTCTTAGTCTAAGTTGGAGGTGGGACCTGGTTCTGCATTATCGGCTGGTTCTGTACTTGGAATGCAGGCTAATTTTGATTCTGCGCATTCTGTAACTGAGGAATTTGTCCTGCCTGCCATTTTGCAATCAAGTGAGGGAAACTTTCAACATTATGATTGTTGTTTGAATAGTATGTGCACTATGCATGAGGGCACTCCCTTTGGTAATGCCCAAATACCTTGCAGGTGTAGCACTGGATTGATTAACGACCTCATCCTCCTCTATGGCCAATCCTCCTCGACCCCTGAACCTTCTGAGGAATCCTCCTCGGACTCCTCCTTGATGATACTACAATTGGGTCATTTGTTACTGTAGTGGGTTAGGTTACTGCTGGACATAGTGCATGGCTTGAACATATTGTGGATGATTATACTATGGTCATGGTGCCTGGTTAAACTATGGCTGTACCACCATTTGCGGTTGTGGTGTGAATTGCGGCTGCGCTATAAACTATTTCTATGGTTGCGTAGGGACAAAATGTAGTGGAGGCAGTGGAGTATACAGTACCTGTGCTGTTGGATATACTACTTGTGGCTGTGCTTGTGCTGTCCAGGGGTCCTCCCCTTTCACAAAGTATGAGTCATATGTCCTTTCCTAGAGCAAATCATAAGCACGACAGTTTTTGTCTTCATGTCCAACTGACCAACAAAATGTACAGTACAAACTTTCTGCATTAGTAACCATCTTCTGCATGTAATCACAGTTCTCATGTCGATTCCCATAGACCTAACAGATGCGACACCATGGTGCACCAACACCACTCAATTGATTAGGGGCTCCTGACACCAAATAATTTTGAAACGTCGGGCAGGTATCCTTGGTATGTCCGCTTGCCTGACAATGGGTGCACCAAAGATCATTGTGATATTCCTTGGCCTTTTTGATGTCTTGCAATTGCAGCGTCAAATTGGCCAACTACGCTTGAATTTGATTCATTCCAACGACGGTTTTCCCTACTGGCGATGCCTCCAATTTCATTGTGGTCTCCAGAGCCTTGCTCTGCATCGCAATATTTTTCTTCATTAATGGTTGTCGGATATGAGGGACAAGAGCCATGAGAAACCATTCTTTATGTTGAACGTCGCTCATTTGAAAACTAACCCGAGCCATCAATGTCTTAAATCACTGATCAAAATCCCAAATCGTTTCATTGGGGAATTTTTTGATCTCTTTTAATTCAGTAATGTACTAAGCTTTGGAATTTGGCTTCTTAAAATTTTCAAATAGCCCTATTCTGATGTCATCCAATGTCTTCGCAGTACCTCCCTGAGGCACCTATGTGAATCTCATAAATCATTCCAATGTGCGACCCCTCAGAGTAGTGGCTAGCCGAATTTTCTTGACATCATCATCGATAGTTTATCGAGCAGTCTAGATCGCTTCACATAAGAAATAGTACTACTATGGATCATTGGTGCCATTTCCATTGAATATAGACAACTTCATTTCATCTCCTACCATTTTGGACCTTTTTCCTCCAGCTGGTGCTCTATTACTAGACTGTTGCTGACACATCGGGCAAGTCGACATAGAATGTGCGTTCCTTCCTTGTGGTGGAGTAGTGCACGGAGGAGTAGGAACGTTACTGCTGGGGTTTGATCCTGTCATTCTTCTAGGCATAGCCTGGGCCTATATGTCCTCATCGTCACAAAAAGGTCGCTTCATCTCGTGTGGTTTTTCTTCACAATATCGCACTTCGACTTCAGCAGGACCTTCTCTCATCCTCTACCTCTTTTCTTGAAACCTTGCTCCTCCCCTCGTACAACCACTTGTTTCTTTGTCAACCTTTACATTCTCACCAGAAGTCATGCCCATCTACCCATTACTTCCTTATGTATTCCCCCCCTTTTTGTCGCAATGCCTACATCCCCCGCACACTAGATTCCACTACTCTTGGTCCATCTTTAGGATACCCTTTTCACAGACTAGTTGCTTAATGGACAACTATAGTGACAAGAAGAATCTTCCATGTGGTCCACTAAAAAACTCCCTTTCTTCTTCACTAAAATATTTATTAGTATCAACGACAAACTCAGTGATGTATCCTTCTAAGATACTATCCAACCATACCTTGACTGCCCATGATGCCTTGTTGCTGGTTTCTTGCAACTCCTGGATCAATTCTGGGGTCCAGGATGTTGGCTGTCCTCCTTAAAAGTTTGTCTTCCGCTTAGTGAATTTTTCCAACCATTCATGCAAGAGCACATGGAATTCACAAAAGAACCATTCATGAGGACCATCGTGGATATATCTATCCAACCAGTGGCCCGTCGATAGCTTAGGATTCTAGTTTTCAGATTTAGTAAACTCCCACAACTTCAAATTAAACCATCCCTTGATCTTTTATCGAGTCAGATGCCAGAACATATCCCCCTCTTATTTGCAACTCGGTCCTAGCAACAGAACCATTTGTTGGTGAAACCCACCAACAAAGCTTCGTCGATAGGGGTTCCCACTCTGTTGACACCCTGCAACACAATCTCCTTGAGCACTGACCTAGACAGGTTTTACCCTTCTCAACAACATCTGCGGAGCAGACAAGGTATCACCCGAGGCGTTTAAGGGAGAGCTGTCAGAACCGAGTTTTCGATAGTGGGATAGGAGGATATGGGGATCCAATGGAGGGACACCATAACTTATGCAATCATCACATAGTAATATCGATATCACAACATTATTCAAGGAACATCATTACTCACAACACATCAAACAGTTACAAAAACACAGATTGCATCGAAATAAAAGCAACAGATCTCATTGATATAGCAGGAAGAGACTGAATCACATCTATATTATACCATTGTAACATAACAGAGTCGCAACATCATAACAGATCTATAACAATAGATAAGAATTGAACCATACTCATCGCATCATATTAACCTTGCATAAATGTACCACATTACACAATTCTTCTCCAAAACTGGAGACTGCATACATCATGAGGAAACCCAGATAAGATCACAGTTAATATAGAAAGTTCTCTATAAATCCTGATCACACCAGATCTTATCCCATACAATAGCACATACAATCACATACAATCGATCAAAACAACTTCTCCTCCCATACGACTCTCCAAAATAGATCTATAAATAGGCTTAAGCCTTTACATTTAGGGTCCACTACTAATTGACTTCTAACTACTAGTGACCAATTGCAACAAAACTTGGTCAAAATATACATAAAATATTCAAAAAGTGGTTATTTTTCCGCTTATCGCACCAATATTCCCTTGTGTGGTACCGTGTGATCTTGCGCAGCTACCACGATGCTGTGCAACTCACTCACCCCAAAACCCTTGCCAACACACTCAACCTCTACAAAGCATGTTGATCCTAACCACTCAACCTCCGTGGGTTACGCTGGTGGAACCCTTCCAACCTTTGCAGTTCATGTTCAACCTAGTCACTCAGCCTCTGGTGGTTATACTGGGGGAAAACAATGAGCCATTGCTATTCATGTTGAAACCGTTGAGAAAACCAAGCATTCAAAATGCAAGCTCAAGTTCCCTTGTAGGATTTTTGAGGGAGACAACCTTACTCATCAATGCCCTGCTATCGCAGAGGTACAAAGAGTTTTTTTCCTAGGACATCCCATTCTTGAACAACTCGATGTTTCTCAAAAACCTATTCAACCTTCGGTTGATCAAGTGGTTGAACCAATCTCATATTTGGTCGATCCCACTCTCCTGTTGGAGAGTGACCTTTACCAAGTGATTAAACTGATGCAATCTTCGGTCAATCCCACTCTCCCTTCAGAGAGTGATTTCCACCAAGAGTTTGAGTTGATGCCATATTCGATCAATCCCACTCTTCCTTTGGAGAGTGAAGTGTCCGCTAGTCATATTTTCTTCATTGCCAGTTCAAAACTTACTGAACAAGGGGGCACTGAACTCGCTTCAGATAAACCCCCACCAATCTCTTGGATTGCTTCCTTTGATTGGGATAACGTAGTTGAGCCATTCCTTCCTTCTAATGCACGTTTCTAGATAAAGGTCAAAGTTGGACATTACACGATTGCTCATTGTATTGTTGATGAAGGAGCCTTAGTTAGTATTTTATCTGCATGTGTTTAGCGAGCCATATGATCTACCAGCCTTATGTTGACTACTATTCAGTTTCTGGATATTGATAGAAGAACTAGTACAACCTTGGGAATTATCACTCAAACATCTGTTACTTTGGGTGGGAAGACCGTTTTAGTTGATTTCATGGTGATAGAGGATCCCTTGAACTTTAATATGCTCCTCGAGCGTGATTATGTCTATGCCATGTAAGCTGTGGTGTCAATGTTCTTTCGTATGATGTACTTTAATCATAACAAAGACATTGTCACTATCGATCAGTTGGATTTTATTGATCCCTCTCCTGATCCAACCAGAGACCAGGTCTTTCCTTTATTGATTCATAGTGTCTCGATAGACACTACACCACCATGGGTGAGCTATGTGGCCTCATATCCTTGGCGTTCAATTGATACTAAGAAGAAGCCTCTGTATTCATGCTTTCCTTCTCGGGACTGAGTCCCAACAACTGACCAGGTGATCTATCCTATACAGACAGTGGATATTTCTCTCTACCCTGTTGATCCATTTGAAAGTTTAAATATGTATTCTATCTCGGATGATATACTTCCTTCCGATGAAGTCTTCCTAGAGTCTTTGGTACAGTCTGACCTTCTTATGGATGTTGGTTCAATGGCGACTAAGTCTAACCCTGACTTGTTTGTTGAGTCAGATCTTTCTGATGATCAATCCTCTTATGATTTAATTGTTGAGTCTTTAACTCTTCCTTTGAATAGAAAGTCATTGATCCTGATGAGTTTGATTCATCTTCTAGATTTTTCAACTCCCGTGATAGCGAGTTTGTTCCTACAGACTCTATCTCCCTTGTTGATTTTTTTCTTTTCCTCTGAAGTTGATATTAGTGATTATAAACCATTAGTCCTTGGCAATATAGAGTCCTCTTAGGTTGACTCTACCTTGACTGCACCTTGTGTATAAGATAGAAAAGTTGCATGTGTTTCTGCCAAAGTGACCTGCTTCAGATCTTTTCTTCTGAATATGATTATGATGTTGTTGTTTCTTGGAGACATGATTTGTAATTGGATTCACAACTGTTTGTTGGTCTCACCTTGTTTCTCAAGTTGTAACTGCATTTGCACGTATCCTTCTCGTGCTTATGAGCCTGATGTAGACTTCCACACTTTTATATTGTTATATAAGCCCTCATTAGTTCTCTCACTATTGCTCAACTTTGTATCATTTTTCCAGTACAACTTGACACCCTTTAACTTGAGGAGACGTTCCCTGAGTGTTCTTCTCTTGTTCACGTTCCTTGCACTATGCTTAGGTTTGTTCCTTGCACTTGGAACTAGTTTCACCTACCTTTGACACTCGTCTCCTTGCAATTAGAGCATTCTTTCTTCTCTCCTTCGAGCTCGTTAAAAAAATAAGGAGGCCCCGATTTAACTTTTCCAGACTCGTTAAAACTTAACAGAAAATATATGGAGTTATCTTCAATCCCTATACTAACTCCTTAAATGTGTCTATATCATCGAGTTCTCTTGTCCCTTCAAATTTGTTAAAGGATGTGAAGGAACATCCACATGGGTATAAGTTTACCCCTTTTTTTGGCCTTGTGGATTACTTAGGAAAAAGGATTACTCTATTTTCTTCGAAATCTAGAAGAGTATCTTTAGGCATAGGTTTATCTATCTTTTGGACCTAGAGGACTAAACTTACGGAAAAGGAACCCTTTCGAGCTTAGTTTTCATTTTTTCGTGCTTTGGACCTAAACATGGAAAATATTTCGATCATTCTTTATGCCTTTGTCATGCTCGCTAAACCCTAGAACAAAGCATCGAGTTTACTGTTGTCTATACCATTCTCTTAAATAAATGTAACTTTCCAAGTGATCTTGCTTTCCTTCACACTCGTTAAAGCTAAAGCACTTATGTTTGCTTATGAAGGAGTGTCAGTCTGGTTACCCCTTTTTCGGACCTTGTCGACTAACTACGAAAAATGAATACCTTAGTTCACCTGGACTAAGAGAGTTATCCTTTGGATTGTTTTACACTTTTTCAGACTCAGGAGACTAAATTTATGAAAAGAATCCCCCTAGAGTCTTCTTTGGATTTTTTAGACTCTCAAAAATATGAAAACACGATCGAGCATTCACTAATTTGGGCTCATAAAATCCACAGATCAGTGATTTATCAAGCATTATTCTGTCTCTTCTTCGAGCTTGCCAACAATGAAGAAGGTCCCGAGTTTGATTTCTTGGACTCATTAAATCTTTACAAGAAAGAGGGAAGGGGAAGTTCATTCACATGTTTTTACATCATGGAAACAAGTCTTGTTTCATTGAACAAAGCACCAGTTTTGAGTCTATCAACAATTGGGTTCTAGTATTTTGACCTTATCCTGATTTAGAGTTTCTTACTCCTCTAGTTGGCTTTGTTTCCAATTATATGGTGAATCTGTTAATGTCTCATACATTGTAGATTTGCGTCATTGGCCGCTTTGTGTCAAAATATGCCTAATTCACTTTTGTGTCATGCCCATTGTTCAAGGATTAAACCTTTGTCGTCCATTCTACAGCCTCCTTGAAATTTTGTGTCAGCCATTCCCTGGTATTAGTTCATTAAATTATGTCTTCGACGATCCTTGTCATAAAATTTTGTATCAATTACAGATCCAATCTGTCTTTGACTTACCTTGTGTTGAATGATGGAGGATGCCTTAATTCCTTCCTTCCAAGGAATCTCTTCCTATTGACGTCAACACATTTTGCTATGGGAATGAGATTTAGAGTTTATGACATTACCTTGGGGATTGTAATCATTAGTGGAAATTTCCCTCACCATTGGGTACTAGGATTTCATTAATGTCTCCTACTCAATGTATTTTTCAGGTGTTCGACTTCAAGACCCTTTATTCACACTTGTTAAGAATGTACTACGTACCTTGGGGACCATTTTCACTAATGGTGGTTTCCCTCACATTTGTTAATGGTTCTCATCATTGACCGGTAATCAAACAATTTCCTCCATGTTCGACTTCATCTCTTTTATTCGCATGGTTAGGATTCGTACCTTTTTTGGGTGGTTTGGATTGAAGAGCTTGGATTGATAGTATCATCGTCATCGTTTTCTATTGCCCGAGTTGTGCAAGATCTTGTCACACATCATATGTAATTTGCCGAGACATAGATCCACCTTGTATTCTTGTGGCTATGATCGTTTATTGAGCATGGATCCACCTTGTTCATTTATTGCCACGACTCCTTTATATTTGATATGGCACCTTTTTGCATATTGTGCAACCATGATAGTTACATCAGTTATACACATGTTGGATCTGCCTGTATATTTATGGCGATCATTTGTATATGGACATGTATGTCCCAGAGATCAATTTTGTCTTATATTTATCTCTCTTTCAGGCACCTCTGCTTGATCCTATGATCTTGGATTCTCCGTTGCTTCGAATCCATACTCTGTTGTTTCCTTTATAATGTATTTCAGCTATCATTTCCCCCTCTAAACTCATACATTAGGGGGAATATGTTAAATCCTAAAATGACACATTCTCTTGCTGTGATCACTTTCCCATGTGTCCGTTGCATGTCAACACTTCCATGATGACACTTCATTAAAGTCACTGGAAAAACACCTTGATTGGAGGAACCATATCTAGAGTTCTGTAACCCCGTTTAACCTATTTGCTAGACTGTTTGAAATCTATCCAAGCAAGGAACAAATTTATAGAAGAATCCAAAGCTTTAAAATGAATAGAAGTACCCTAAAAATGATATTTTTTAACCAAACCATGACTTTTCTTTCATGGTACCTACGATTATACTTTTGTATTCGTGACTTGTCTTAAGTTTGACCCACAGTTACTCTATGATATTTGCGACTCTTATGAAATTGAACCCATGAATTCCACTTGTATTCGTGACTCTTGTTAATGCAGCCCGCGATTTCAGCTTTGTATTCACGACTGTTGTCACCGCAAACCACGACTTTGTCCTGTACATGTCAAAAAATGAATGTTTCTCGAATTTTGGGTAGTTTTGGTGGTTATGCAACTGACTCTTTCAGTTGTAACTAATTTATCCTCGCCCCTAACTAATCAAAAAACTATATAATTGTTATAATAATCAACCCATAGTTATCTACCTTAGACATTAATTAATCCATTTTTGTCTTATTTGCTTAGTTTCCATATTCCATCTTATGCAAGTTGTCATCTACACATCCATAGTGGTCCAAATTGCTAATTTTGAGTCATGGAGCGCTTGTGAAACCTCCTGGAATCAAATATGCTTTATTCCTGGCCTCCCTAGTGCATGTTTGCTTTTTCTGCTTTATTGCCTGCTTTTTCAGTGTTTTAAAGCAATTGGGAAAGTTTGACTAGGTGAAGTTA
This sequence comes from Pseudotsuga menziesii, assembly GCA_001517045.1. Taxonomy (NCBI): domain Eukaryota; kingdom Viridiplantae; phylum Streptophyta; class Pinopsida; order Pinales; family Pinaceae; genus Pseudotsuga; species Pseudotsuga menziesii. The sequence goes on from LPNX010508510.1 coordinate 94,330, forward strand.
ACTTGTTTTTTGTCCTCCACATCCTCCACTCTTTTCTCCTATTAAAAGCATGTATGAGTTGTCCTTCCATCCACTATTATCTTGCCTAATTGATTTTTCCAATTCGTGAGCTCCTAGACAGTTTTGGAAACTGCTTTATGCACCTATGGGGGATTTGCTTAGATTTAGTAAGCCTTATTTTGACTAGATTCGAATGGCATATTCATGCATTAGAATACCTAATGTAATTATTTATTTTGGTAGCTTATGACTTCACAGGGTTGGCTATTGTACACTTATTCAATACAGATTAGTGTTCAGCTCCATATTCAGTCTCTTTTGTGAGTAATTTGCATGTGTAATTGGCAATTGTTGTGAGTGTAATTTTTCTAACACCTGGGTTCAATTTCCACATGGTATAAAATCCTTTGTAGATCTATTTCTATCCTTCCAATTTGTTTTGCAGGTTCAACATCATTGACTGGGAGCATTCTGCTGACTGACGGGACAATTTCTGAGCTATGGATCAATCTCAGAAGATCATCTTGACTCCATTTAACTTCTTTGAATGGAAATTAGAGATGGAGATACTGTTGAGAGTGAAATGCCTCTATAGAATGACTATGGCAACAGAAGAATATCCCAATGCAGCTGCAGAGAAGATAAAATGGCACAACAGGAGGGATGAGGCCTATGGTCTCCTGTGTCTGAGTATATCCAGAGACCTCCTTTTTCATCTTGATGGATTGACATCACCGAATGAAGTATGGGAGAATCTTGTTGACCTTTTTGGAAAGACAGATGAGATGAGGGGACATCAAATTGAAAATGAATTGATCTCCCTGAGTCCCAATAGCTTTGAATCCTTGCAACTCTATTTTTCCAAGTTCAAAGCACTTGTTTTGCAACTAAAACAATGTGGGATCGAAAAGAAGGATGATCAGATGGTCTTGGCCATACTCTCAAAGCTTGGCCCTGACTATTTAGTGTTTGTTTCGACCTTCTATGCCACAAAGTTGATAGCTCGAGCCTGGAAGATGCCTAGCCTTGCAGATTTCATGGAATCTCTCACACAAGAACAAGATAAATTGGTGATGATGGGCACCATCAAACCATCCAAAGACCGAGCTCTGGTTGCTGGAGATTCAAGGGTGGATTCAAAAATAAAAAAGAAAGCTAAAAATCCACCTGAGCAAAAGAGAGACAAGAACAAGTCTCCGGAGGAGCCTCAAGGTTCCAAGAAGAACTACCAGAAGAAGAAGAACAAAGGAGAAATGAGCAAGTGCGCATATTGCAGTAAGGGAAATCATTCTGAGAGCTCCTGTATGAAGAAGAAAATAGACATGCTGATCCAACTCCTAGAGAAGAATGGCATCTCCCTTCTAGACAGCTCAAAGAAGAGGGAAGGAGGATCAAGTTCAGAAGACAGAGAGAGAGTTCATGCATTGGTTGCTGGCACATCAAGCTCACCTAGTTTCATCATTGATTCTGGAGCTTCAAGACATATGGTTTTGACCAAGGAGGCATTCACCTCACTTGACATGTCGAAAGGTCCACCAATAGTACTGGGAGATGACTCTCTCACTGAAATTTTGGGCAAAGGGAGGATTGATCTTGACCATGGTAATTTCAGCAATTTGTTGTATTTTCCAGGTCTTGCCTCTAACCTCTTATCAGTGTATCAGATGACCCACACAGGGTCTCCAAAGAAGGTCTTTTTCTCCCCTGATGAATTTGAGATCATAGAGATCTCAAGTGGTAAATTCATTGCAAAAGGAGTTGCAAATCATACTTCGAAGGTATACATGTTCTCACACTTCCTACCCTACTCAAACCCCTCTGCTCTTCTGATTCATGCTAATGAGGCAAGCAAGATTTGTCATGAAAGATTTGGCCACCTAAATTACAAGTGTCTTTCAGATCTTAGTGAAAAAGAAATGGTCATAGGGTTACCAAAAATTAAATTTTCCAAAGGAGTCTGTCAAGTTTGCATCCTAGGAAAACACCCAGAGCATAAATTTGAGAGAGCTAGTCATGAGAGAACCTCTGCACCTCTTGAGTTGATCCACAGTGATGTTGCTGGCCCATTTCCTCATATGTCAATGAGTCAGGCCAAATATGCATTGACTTTCATAGATGACTTTTCCAGGTATTGCTAGGTTTACTTCCTGAAACGCAAGTCTGAAGTTTTTGGCCTCTTCAAAGTCTTTAAGGCTTTGGTTGAAAACCAGTCTGGGAGGAAACTCAAGGTCCTCAGATCTGACAATGGTGGTGAGTATGTCAAGTCTAAGTTTATTCAATATTGTGCAGATGCAGGTATTCAGATGTAGCATTCTATCCCTTACACACCACAGCAGAATGGTGTTGCTGAGAGGAAGAACAGATCACTGAAAGAGATGGCAACCTGCATGATGGCGGCTAAGACTTTGCCACCAAAGTATTGGGCCGAAGCTATAAAATGTGTAGCCTATATACAGAATAGGGTGCCTCATAAATAGCTTGATGGTATGAATCCTTTCGAAGCATGGAGTGGGCACAAGCCAGATGTGACCCATTTTAGGATTTTTGGCTCAAGGGCTTGGGCTAGAATTCCAACAGAAAAGAGAAAGGATTTGCAGCCCCAAAGCCAAGAGTGTCTATTTGTTGGGTACTCTGAAGATTCGAAATGGTACAAGCTGATCAATTTGAGCACAAACAAATCCTTCATTGAAAGGTGTGTTCAGTTTCAAGAAGAGCCCCTAGCAGCAGTGGAAGTTGGAGAATCCTCTTCACCACCAGAACCTCTGAATGTAAGTGAAGAGATAGTTGAACATGTTGATTCTGATATGTCTGATAGTGATGATTTTATTGCAGATCCTAACATCCCTACAAGTCCAAAATGGGCAGCCAACACCATTCATGCAGCTGGAGAACTAGCTAGAAATCCTAATGACCCTAGGAGGACTAGATCTCAATTTGAGAGTGCTCTATGCATGAAAGATCCTATGTTTGCTGAGAAATGCTATCTGATGATTGAATCAGACCCTCAGACATATGAATATGCAGCAAAACATCCAAGATGGCAAGCATCCATGAAGGAAGAGTTCATCTCACTCCAGAAGAGCAACACTTGGGAGTTGGTTGATCTTCCCCCAGGGAGGAAGCTAGTTCAGTGTAAGTGGGTGTACAAGACCAAATTTGCTGCTGATGGTTCACCTCTAAATTACAAGGCCATATTGGTAGCCAAGGTCTACTCACAGGTTCATGGCATAGACTACAATGAGACCTTTGCACCAGTGGCAAAGACAAACTCCATCAGGCTAGCCTTAGACATTGCAGCTTCAAAGCAATGGGAAGTACATCACATGGATGTGAAGTGTGCTTTCTTGAATGGAGATCTCACTGAATAGATATACATGTAGAAGCCTCAAGGATTTGCTACTAACCCATCTCTTGTGTGCAGGCTAAAGAAGTCATTGTATGGGCTTAAGCAAGCCCCCAGGGCTTGGTATGCCAAGATTGATAACTTTCTGCTATCACTGAATTTTGTTCGATGCAAATCAGATCCAAATGTATATTTGAAGCTGATTAATGGTTCATTAATGATCATTGTTTTATATGTTGATGACCTTCTCATTACAGGAAGCTCAAAGGATGAAATTGCTTCCTTGAAAGGTGCAATGAACCAAGCCTTCTCCATGACAGATTTGGGGCTATTGAGCCAATTCTTGGGGCTTGAGATTGCTCAAAACAAAGCTGGAATCAAGGTGCACCAGTCCAAGTATGCCTTGGATTTTCTGAACAAATTCAGAGTGAAGGATTGCAAGCCAAGCAAGACTCCTTTCCTTTCAGGAGTGAAGCTTGAAGAAGCTGATTCTTCACCTATGGTAAACAATACACTGTATAGGCAATTGATTGGATGTTTGTTGTATCTTACACATAATAGACCTGATATTTCTTATGCAGTAAGTGTGGCTTATAGATACATGGATCAGCCTCATGAGATCCATTGGAAAGCAGCCAAAAGGATCCTTAACTTTGTTTAGGGAACAAGGACACATGGGATCTTCTATAAAGCTAAATATGATCTTGATTTGATTGGGTTTACTAACAGTGATTGGGTAGGTGAAAGCGCAGATCGAAAGTCAACATCAGGATATGTGTTCATGCTTGTAGAAGGGACAATCAGCTGGTCAAGCAAGAAACAGAGTGCCATTTCACTCTCATCTACAGAAGTAGAGTACAAAGGAGTTGTAAATGCAGCAACTCAATGTTTATGGTTGCAGGGGTTACTTGGAGAGTGTGGATTCGAATTAGAATACTCAACTACTATCTATTGTGATAATCAGAGTACCATTCAAATTTGCAATGATCCAGTTTAGAAGCAGAGAACCAAACACATTGAGATCCATATGCACTACATCAGATAGCTTGTGCATGATGGCACCATTCACCTACTCTTCTGTTCATCTTCAGAACAAGTAGCTGATATCTTCACCAAAGTTTTTTGTGAGAAGACATTCAGCAATCTCAAATCGCTGCTGGGGATTGCTGATCATGCTGTGAAGCATGAGTGATGTTAATATTTCCAAATTTTGTTTTACAATCCATGTTTAAGGGAGGATTTTTTCAATTGGGTTTTTGCCTCTTTCCTTGGTTAAATGGACATGCAGTATGTAAAGGGTGACTAAGCCTTGTTTCTAGGCCCTATAATTTTCTGATATATTACTCATAATTCAGGCTTAAGGGGGGGTGTTAGAATAATCAACCCATAGTTAGCTACCTTAGACATTAATTAATCCATTTTTGTCTTATTTGCCTAGTTTCCATATTCCACCTTATGCAAGTTGTCATCTACACATCCATAGTGGTCCAACTTGATAATTTTGAGTCATGGAGCGCTTGGGAAACCTCCTGGAATCAAATCTACTTTATTCCTGGCCTCCCTAGCACATGTCTGCTTTTTCTGCTTTATTGCCTGCTTTTTCAGTGTTTTAAGGCAATTGGGAAAGTTTGACTAGGTGAAGTTAACTTGTTTTTTGTCCTCCACATACTCCACTATTTTCTCCTATGAAAAGCATGTATGAGTTTTCCTTCCATCCACTATTATCTTGCTTAATTGATTTTTCCAATTCGTGAGCTCCTAGACAGTTTTGGAAACTGCTTTATGCACCTATGGGGGATTTGCTTAGATTTAGTAAGCCTGCTTTTGACTAGATTCGAATGGCATCTTCATGCATTCAAATCCCTCATGTAATTATTTATTGTGGTAGCCTATGACTTCACAGGGTTGGCTATTGTACACTTATTCAATACAGATTAGTGTTCAGCTCCATATTTAGTCTCTTTTGTGAGTAATTTGCATATGTAATTGGCAATTGTTGTGAGTGTAATTGTTCTAACACCTGGGTTCAATTTACATAATAATAGAGGGAGAGGGGTCCATGGAGAGGGACTTGAACCTTTGTATTGTTATGCTGGAGGAATTGGGAATCTCATCCCCCCTACCTTTTCCCTAGATGCTATCTCCTTGTGTTGCAGAGCTTGGAGGCTAAGTTACTTGGAGAAGAGAAGTAATAGAACCAGATCAAGGTTTCATGAGGTTCTTAGCAAGAGGAGAAGGTGAAATCTGTTCTTCTTCCACTTGTTTAATAAATATGTGATGTCCTTCTTCTTCCCAAATCAATATTCAATGTGTATTGAATCTATGTTATGATTATGTGATGATATTTATCAGATTATGGTTTGATGTTTTACTGAACATAATCTCCTTTCATATAGTCTATTTGGTGTGAGGAAGGTATAACTTGTTTTGCAGGTCTCTTGGAGAAGAGGATCAGGAGAAGGGCTAGAGAAAGCTTGGACCAACCTTCAGTGAATCAGGTATGGCCCTTGTCTGTGAATCTTGTTTATATTTACTTGTAGAACTACATGCATCTATCTTTCAACCTTAGTACGTTGATGGCCTCTTAAACCATAGCCATAGGAAAACTTTCCTCTACAACAGAACTGGTGATTTCGATGGGGATGCCTTATCTATTTTGGGGTCTTCTTGTCTTTGTTTTTCAAGTTTATGTTCAGGTCTGAGTTCTTATTGCAACTTAGGAGTAACCTTCAAGTCTGTTAGGACCCTTTCCCTGCCTGTTTAAGGATCCTTTCGACCTTTTGTTATATTTTTCCCACCCATTCATGGGTGCAACACTGCATAGTCACGATTTCGATTTGCATTCGTGACTTCCATTAAGGGGGACCCGTGAACCATTTACAACACTAACTATAGGATAGTCGCGAATGCCCTATTTTTGGGTTTTTTTCACCTTCTTTGGGCTTGTTTGGGATGTTTTAAGGCTTTCTGATGAGTCTTTGTAGGTTTGATGTTTGTGCATGATCCCTGGGAAGTAGTATTTCCTCTCTTTGGTTCTCTTTATCTATTTTGCAAGCCCTCTTCAAGCCTTTAATTTTCTTTTGTTGCTTCCCCCCCACCTCCTTCTTTGGCTTGAACTTGTTGGGTAAGGTGCTGTGTAGCTTATGTTTGTAGGTCTAAACTAAACATTGGAGCTTCTTGATCATTACTTGTGTTAGTCTTTTTGCTTAGTATTTTCAATCCAAAGTGGTTGGCTTGTATTCCTTTACAAGTATCCCTTGTTAGAGAGGTCATATCCGACTTTAGGGAAGCCTAGGGTCTGTTAGTGGGATATAGGTCAGTAGTCTATTTTCTTTTGTTTGTATTATTTACATGCATTAGTTTTTAGGCTGTTTGTTTTTTGCATTTATAAAAAAAAGTAAAAAGAACATTCTCACCTTTTCCACCCTTTGAGTAATCAACAATTGTTTAAAATGAATGTTTAATATCTAAAATATATTAGTAACTATTTGTTTCTACGGACAACACACACTAGTCTAGGCTAGTGTTTTGGGTTAGGGAGATCTTAACTGCCAAAAAATGTAAACTCAAACATAGTGGCCTATCTGTTAAGAAATCCAAATTCATAAAGTAAGACACTAGAACGCTCCTCTTACACAGAAGTCAAGCACGAGGTCGTGCGATACTGAGCTATTGGATATACCCCTCCTCTTTTAAGTAAAGCATGCATGAGAGATGTTGCACATTTTGGGACTTATTCAGTACCTCCTTCCGACCCCGTGTGGTGCCTGGTACTGTTTAGGTTTTTGGCTTAGCTATCCTTCCCATGTGCATCAACTAGATTGATGACTTTTCCACCAGACTTGCTTTGTGATTTTGGTAGCCTTAGTATCTTGTTTGCTAGGTTCTTACACAGGTGGTAGTGGAAGGCTATTTCCATTGTTCCTAGGGTAAACTTGGAAGGTAAACTTGGTTGAAAATTTGGGAGGGAGATTCGGTGATTCCAATGCTTGCACCCAGAAAACTCATCACAAGACGCCAAGTAACTACTTTTTGACCTTCACTGGTTAGTTCTGGGCCTTCATCATCCCAGAATCTCCTTTGGAAGACATCTTTGTGTGTCTAATTTGATAATTAGATTTTTTCTGCTAGTGGGGTGTTTTTGTACTATTGGCTGCTATTTGACCTTAGACCTTGTCTTCTTCTCAGAAACTATGGCTAACACCCCTACGGACACCAACCAAGATACCTCCTTTCCTGGGGCTTCTTGTGCTTTTCCTTTCATTGGAAATGTTGGTGTTCTGTTGATGGCCACTTTAAATCTTCCTGGATTCACACTAGGGCTACTGGTTTGGTTGTTTTCCACTCTATCTGTCCTGAATGCTTTTGATGCTTCACAAGAAAGCTCCTCATATCAAGGGCATCAAACCATTGTCTCCCCTATTTTCTTCAGAATTTAGAAAAATGAATACTGGAAAAAGGAATACTCTATCTTCTTCGGAATCTAGAAGAGTATCTTTAGGCATAGGTTTATCTCTTTTTCGGACTTGGAGGACTAAAATTACGGAAAAGGAACCTTTTCATGCTTAGCTTTCTCTTTTTCATGCTTTGGACCTAAACATGAAAAATATTCCGAGCGTTCTTTATGCCTTTTTCATGCTCGCTAAACCCTAGAACAAAGCATCGAGTTTACTATTGTCTATACCATTATTGTAAATAAATGGAACTTTTTGAGTGATCTTGCTTTCCTTCATACTCCTTAAAAATAAAGATCTTCTTCTCGGTTCTAAAGGAGCGTCGATCTAGTGATAGTTTACCCCTTTTTCGGACCTTGTCGACTAACTACGAAAAATGCATACCTTAGTTCGCCTGGACTAAGAGAGTCCTCCTTTGGATTGTTTTACACTTTTCAGACTTAGGAGACTAAATTTACCAAAAATAACTCCCCTAGAGTCTTCTTTGGAGTTTTCATACTCTGAAAACTATAAAAGCACCGTCGAGCATTCACTAATTAGGGATCGTAAAATCTACAAATCAATGCTTTATCAAGCATTCTTCTATCTCTTCTTGTGTACCATATTTATTTTCCAAATTTTTTGTCCGTGGTATGATGAATAAATATCTCATTTGGGATATAGGGTGTTCAACCCTAGATCTTCATCCTTGTTCAAACACTCAAAGATGTGGTTGTAGCACTTGTAAAGGAGCATTGACATATTTATCAAGCTTCCAATATGATTATTTGTAAATATAAGAATGCCAATATGGAGAAAAAATATCTCTTTCATAAATCTAAGCACTTCAACAACTCCTTGTAAAGGGATATTATTGGATTCAGAAGCACTATCATTTCCAGAGCAGGGTTGTTCATGTCCATCAAAAATATTTTTTTGCCTTCTGGCCTATTAAAAAATTATATCCAAAGAGAGCATAATATTCATGCACACTTGTAGATTTTGTATCCTTTAGTCCCAACCCATCCTTTCTAGTATCTGGACATGAATTATCCCCCCATTGGCCTTGTTTTTAAACCTTATTCATGCAAAAATATTGCAATATCTATTAGATCCTATAGGTAGTGACTTGCTTATGGAAATATAACATGTAATTGATTCTCCTTGATGCACTCACCTGTTAAAGAAATGTAACTACAAAAGATATTGTATTTTATATTATTATTATTATTTCCTCTTCCATAGATGTTGTTCCTCTGATTAGGGATGTCATTGATGTTTTTGGTCATGTAAAGTCTTGAGGTAAGACCTCAGTTGTAAGTCAGGTCAGCAGTACCCACAAAAGTATTATTAAAATGTAATTTTGAGTTTCCCAAGGAAGTTCAACTCTAATTAGGAGGATAAGTCAACCCTGTTGGGTTATTAGGCCTCTCCACTAATTAGTATAAATAGAATAGGCACCTCCCTCATTTGGACATGGTGTGCTCTCAAGAAATTTCTCTAGAGAGAGGAGAAACAATCCATTTGAGGAGAAGGAAGTTGTCTAGTCTTATTTCTTGGGTTTTACACTGTACTTAGTTGAATTCTATATCGAAGAAGTTTGGTTGGGTTTTCTCCCCCATGAGGGTTTGCTAGGATAAATATTTGTGTTCTATTTTTTGTTGTGCTTGTTCTTCTTTCAGTGATCCTTTGCTTTTGCATAACAACTTTTGAAGAAATCTTAACATGGTATTAGATCCAACCTAAAAGAAGAAATTGTGCAACAACTCATCCCACAATACAATAAGATAGGGTTCACTATTCTAGCCACATTTTTCCATAGATAAGATAGAAAAGAAGGGCCATTCAAGTCGCTTTAGGAGGGTGCATATTTCTAGCGAAACAGATCTCAATTCTATGGATTTTCAATTTTTGTCCTACCATTTATGCCGAGAGAAACTAGAGCATCAAGTTTTTCAAGGTTCCATGTAAAGATTCCAAAAAATCAAGATACAGTCTAGCTCACCTTGGGAAGGGACATATTTTCCTCCAATAAGATCTACAAGTGATCTTAGCTGAAAAACTTAGGGTTTTTTAGTTAAACCCTAGGTCATCCTGAAGCTGGTTCGAGAAGAAACCATCAAATTGGTAAGAAATATATCCTATATTTCCATTTGAGGTTATCATTCATTAAAGATCACAAAAATTACGAAGATTGATGAACATATTGAAGGATCATAGAATTTTAGAGCATGGAAGTATAGAGTCATGCTCATTCTTGAAGAACATGATCTATAAGGCTAGATCATAGAAGAGGTCAAGGAACCAGAAGGAGATGAGGAAAAGGCCAAGCAAAAGAAGGGAATGATCAAAGCCAAGATGATCATAGATAATTCTATCAAGGATAATTTGAACCCCCATGTGTGTTACAGAGAGAAATTCCTATGGCTTGGGGTACCACAACAGACAGATTAACTCCAGAAATCAATCCTTTCCTATATGCAAGAGAAACGAAACATCTAACACTAAAGGATATCGATTCGTACCTTATTCCGGATGGTTGATGTAGATCCCCGTTGAGCTTTTCCACTCCCGCTTGTATTGGAAATTCGCTTCCTTAGCATTCAAGAAACAAGACAAGCATGCTATAAATAATTGTGTTAGACCTACTCTAGCATATATAATCAATAACATATAAACATTTAAAAGCATCCATGGATCAAATACTCATTTAAATACACATTATTGGACAGGAAAATATATTTCTATTGATATAAAACAGAGATTACAATAGTGACAACCTCTGTCGGCACGTCTGTAAATCAGAGAAACTGAGTCCCCCACTTGGGCCTCCACCACTTCAATCCTCCATCTCTCGATAGCAAGCTCACAAGAAAAAGGAAAGCCTGGGAAGAACACAAAGTGCTCCAAGGGACAATTGGATGCAGACTCAAGTATAAGCTCCGGCAACAATGGACTATAGTTTTCTTGCTCTTCAATTCCTCCCCTTTCAATGTATCCAAAGGGTTCCTTATATAACTCTTCAACAGGGTAATGGAAGGTCAAATTCGAGTGATCTAAAGGCATATGGAAGGCCAAGAGACAAGTGTTTCGGATCCACATCAAGGAAAAATCCAAAATAATTTGGCCTTTTGCACACATCTTGATGTACGCGGGTTTCAGGGTCAAATCCGTGTATATACGTGAGAAAGGGATTGAAAGTTGCGTATGGAAATTATTGCATGTTTTTAGGGATGATCTTGGAAACATCAAATGTACAAAAATGGTCCATGGGGTCTAAAGAGTCTGTAGAGGGAAAGGGAAGGCCATAAAAGTGTGATCTACCATGTGTGGTAAAATCAGCTGTAACAGATGCCCCTTAATGTGTGAGGCGAGAGGGGTCATGTGATGGCCGAAATACATTATAAGTCCATCCCAGAAGTGGAGTGATGAAGAACCTAGTGGAAGAACCAGCCATCCAATCAGTACACTACAATAATCAAACTCTGCACATAACTTCATGTAGATGTAGCAGTCCCGGATACATAAGAGTACAATGGCCATGAATAGGAATGATACAAAATATGACATGTGTGGTCATCGCCACATACAATATAGATAGATCAGAATATCCATGATGAATATATACAAAGGATCATGATCTCCATGAAAGATGAAGATATATAATGGATCAAGATCTCCAAAATGGATGGAAATATCTGACATATACTGGAATCAAGTCACAAGAGCTGAAATCTCATGAACACCGCCACGATCAAGGAGGTAGCATATAAGAGATGCCACCAATTTGGAAGGTCTTCTACACAAACCCCTATGAGTGCATGTCCTACTATGTGAATAGAGGTTTTGAGTTCGAACATAGTAGTCCATCGTTTGATTGCCATTCATTGATGTATACCATTAACAGACGCGAGATCACCCACTAATAATGAAAATGGGAATCAAGGTACTAGAGTGCAAACTAACAAGTGTGAATAAATGTGTTGAGGTCGAACACTTGAGAGGATCCATCGATCAGGGGACATTGATGTATTGCCAAAAATTGTCGATGGCGAGAGAAACTGCCACTGATGATTGCAAGTCTTAAGGCACTAAAAAATGACTCTAGATTCCTATCCCAGAATAAATGATCTGAAGTTGATGGGATGAAATCCACTGGAAGGAGGGAATTAAGGCATCCCCCATCATCCAACATGAGGTACTCAGCAAAGTTGTATAATGTGTAAGGACTCGATCATAATGTGCTCGAACTAGTAACTGTACTGGGAATGGCCGACGTGCAAAGTCAATATAATTGAGGAATGGCCATCTCAGGTTTCAACTTCCTTTGAACAAGAAAATAAAGGAGAATGGTGATTGAATGTAGGCAGCATAGACTCGATATACAAAATTGGGACATCTCTATGACACAGGAGGCATCGACAGAGGCTCCATAGGGACTGGAAGCTTAACCAATCGGTGGAGATAAACTCAGATAAACGAGTACAGCTCCTAAATTCAAACTACTAACCCGACCAATGGATGTGATATACAGTGCTCTGTTCAAAGGCGACATGACTCGACTGCTACCAAAGATAACATCTTTTCTTGTCCGGCTTTTTGGTTTTTTGATTTTTTTTTGGTACTTTTTCAAATATTTGAAAAGCTTGAAAAAGAATAAAATCACTTTATAGTTACATACTAGGAGGAGACGAGTGTCAAGGGACAAACAAATTAGTTCCAAGCAGTGGAACATACCTATGCTCAATGCAAGGACATATGTGTAACATAGCGATACTTGGGGGAAAGTCCCCTCCCGGTAAAAATCAGGAATCAAGATGCAAAGGATATATAAAATGGCTCTACGTGGCTAGACATGAAACAAGATCGGGCTATATGGCTTCTACTCAAAGTCAGGGAAGCCAACATAAGGCTCGATGAGGCAGGAAAAGCTCATGATAATGCAATTACAAGTTGACATAAGGGAGTCATGGGGAAACAGGCCAGCAAAAAGATCAAGAGGAGTATGAGGCTCTTGTGAAATGACATGGCGATACTATACAATGGACTCCCACACCCTAAAGGACAAACTGTCGGCATGGGTACCAAATCTAAACAAGGAGCTAACTAGGGTACCCATGTAAGGTCAAACTCTACCATTCAGATGATGTCACTTCTATAATAGCAAGAAGGTTCCGTGACAGGATAGAATGGGTTCATACCTAAGCTTATAATGAAACAGTAATAAGGTCATGCAAAATGCAAATGAAGGTGAAATCTAACCTATATGCTAGTTTAAACATCATACCTAAAATTAGGACGAACGGGTCAAAACAACGGTCGAAATGATGCTCAAAATGGTCTCCTACATCATCATATTAGTAAAAAACGGTCCAAAAGGGTCAGAAACGGTTCAAAACTACAGAAAGGGGGTAAAAATTTTCAAACATTCAAATTTTTTTCTATAAATAGTAAAAAATTCAAAATTATATATCATTTGAAATTTTTACCCAATTGAGCTCAGAACTTCAAACGCGAATTCCGGGAGTTTCGTCTAGCGAAATTCGACACCGTTTTTTCCAGGTAACTTCCCATGCCCTGCTCTTCCATTTGCATGTAAATTTTTCTAATTTCCATGGTCAAAATCAATTTCTAGGCCGTTTTAAGATGGTCAATTCGTTCCACACAGAAATCAAGGATTTTTTCGCGTATAGGGCTGGCTATACGTAGAAAAATGGCCCAAACTCGCGTACATACATGGTTGTTTTGCAAACAGTCACATATGCGGCCGTGCTTATGGTTTTTTAAGACAAATAATGACCAAAACTTAATTTAAATGTGCAGGATGGTTCTAGAATGGAGGGAGAGAGAACACGGGGATGTAGAAGAAGCTGTACGAGGTGATATAATGGCTCAAAAAGCTCTACGTGCATGTGGGCTATATAAGTTTTGGTGTCTTGGAAGCCTTAGGGCCAAAACAAGACTACTGTAGATTGTACTCGACTATTGGGATCCTAACTCAGATTCCTATCAAATTGACGGGAAGTCCCTCACGATCGAGGTGGAGGACATATACTTCATTACAGGATTGTCCCGAGGGGGAGAGGTGGTGAACCTACGCTCTCGTGGGCCTGGAGGTGGCCTCACTATAGATGAGTACATAGCGGTATACTATTTTCCAAACATGAAAGAATTTGGGAGTTAGATCTCGAAAAAATCCATACAAGTACTAGGACTGAAGGCCATACTACTGACACTTGGCAGGATAGTAGCGCTAGCCTCACTCCACCAGGTCTCGTGGCCATTGATGTTCTATGCAGTGGAGTGCATGAGACCCATAGTTTACGATTGGAGTACTGCACTGTTGAGTAACATGAAGTAGCAGCTCAGTGATTGCAATATGGGAAGGGTACGAAACTTTAGTTTCGGCAGTATACTGAGCACGTTCTTCTTTGAGTGTTTTCCAGGGCTAAGCCCTAGAGTTGATGTTCCTCCTCATGGGGTTCAAGATCCAGCCCAACAACGTTGGGCAGATGCGATGTGTAGACTGGGCAGAGGTAGGGTGTCTGACCCCAACCCAACTGATTTCTTTCCATGGTGGCGGCAGCAAATAGTTTCCATCAATGATTACCCCTATGCAGGGATAGATTTTCAGGGAGATCTTGACATGCCCCTACCACTAGGAGAAACATACAGTCATTGGTAACGAATCCCAACCCTCATTTTAAATTTTTTTGAATTATTTAATTTTTTGTGTGTTTTTTGATATATAGAACCAAAAGATATGTTTTTGTGTGATGACACATAGAGACAATCTGTCATATGTATGCAGATGTAGGACCACGAAGGCCTGACAGTTTCCCTCGTCATAGATGAAGGGGAAGAGGAGATGATATCATGGGTGTGGATACAGAGCGGATGCTCCAGAGCATCCACACAAACTTTGTGCGACTGACACATATAGTACCCATGGCACAGGTTGAGGACTTGCCTAAGGCCATGCAGCATGGGTGTGGTTGTTTCGACGGCTAGCTAGAGCTGTGGTGACTTTCCATGATCAGAACTCCCCTCCTCCTCCCCAAGATTAGATACCTGGGAGTGACCCATTTTTGTACTACCGTGTATTATACTTTGGTGGCTCAGAAGCCCCATTTTTGTATTATGACACTTATGTATTATGACATCACTTTTTTGGATGTTTAATGAATTTTTTTTATGATGATCAATTTTATTTATTTACATGTGTAAAAATGTATGTTTGTGATGTGCTTATGGTCTATGAAACAAATGCCAATATAACACATAGTTAGCATATGAGTCAGCAACTTTATTATAAATTCTTGGAACATGTATGTATGTTATGTTGTCAAATTGCCATTCTAACAATCTCACATGTAAGAATCTTCATAATAATGTTGGATCCCTAATATGATACAAGCCATTACACTGTGACACTACTAACTGTGAATCAAGACGTACCTCAAGAGAGAGAACACAATGTGAAATGGCATCCTGTAATAACTCGATAACGACACTATACTCAGCAACATTGTTTGAAGAGGGCCATAAACATATGCCTCCTGAAGACAATACGTGACCCGTAGGAGTATAAATCACCCAAGTAGCAGAGGCTGAGTGTTGAGTGTGGCGTCTAGCACCATCAATGAATCCTATGTAAATAGAAGACTCCATCGACATCTGCCATAAGAAACAAAATCTAATCAACAAACCCGATCACCATATAAAAACCTAACTATGAAAAAAAATTGTACAATAATATACAACAATCAGCCCTGGCTGAAGATCATGCATAGTATTTTTTAACATAGAGCCCATTTCTAGGCTCCGCCAAGACTGTCCCCTAGTAATCTACTAGCTCATAGGCACCCTTCTCTAACACACGTTTGACAATGTAAGGACCATGCCACATGGGATTAAATTTTCCTACCCCCAAGGGTTCTTTAGCTTGATCCCACAAAAGGATCAAATCTCCTTCACTAAACCTCCTCAGATGGATAGATTTATCATACTGAACCTTAACGCGATGCTTATTTACTTCTAGAGCCACTAAGGCATCTCAGCGCTGCTCATCAAGCTGCTCTAAGTGGACCAAACGTTCCTCCAATGGGGAAGAGTCTGGTAAAATCTCTATGGCTAGCTTCAATGAAGGGATTTTGCATTCAATCGACAAGAAAAAATCCACGCCATGTACAAAGTGATATGGAGAAAAATTGGTGGCAGTCTTAATCGTGGTTCTATAAGCCCACAAAGCAGGATATAACATGATATGCCAATTGGTCTTGCTTTGTGTGACGGTTCGTTATAGAATGGACTTAAGTGATTTGTTCACTGCTTCAACCTGTCCATTCGCTTGAAGGTAATAAGAATAGGAATGCTCCTCCTTATACCCTAACTTCGAGGCCAACTCTTCCATCATTCGATTCTGAAAGTGCCTACCATGATCAGTTGCAAGCTCCTTCGTAATACCGAACTGAGTAATGATCTAGTTGAATACGAAATGTGTGGCTGTCTCACTATTAGATTTAACCATGGGCATAGCCTCAACCCATTTAGTGAAATAGTCAATAGCCACTATAATATGATGATGCCCCCCAGTTGAATCTTGGTTGCAATCCATGAAGTCAAGCCCCCACTTAGTGAAGGGATCGACAGTGATAATTGGATGTAATGGGGCAGGATGTGAGTGCATATTACGTGCAAACACCTGGCAAGGGTGACACTTCTTGACCACATTGACACAATCTTTAAAGATTGACGACCAGAAATAACTGGATCTTAAGATTTTTTGGGCTGTAGAAAGCCCAGATAAATGACCAGCACACACCCCTCCATGGCAATCATTCAGCACAAGCTCAGCCTCCTCATGAGTTAAACAATGACGTAAAATGGAATCTACCCCACGGTGGTACAATGTGTTATCCACTATAAGGTAGTTCTTGGATATGTGACATAACCGTCGTCGTTCATCTCGTGAGAGGTGAGTAGGGACCTTCAATGTTTGTAAATATATAATGATATCCCCATACCATGGATCCAAATTTGAGATCTGGAAAATGTGCTCACTGAAAAACGTATCTTCACAAACTTCCTCCTCCTCCTCGCTTGGGAAATCAGCTATAAGCTCCGCAAAAATCAACGATTTTTTTTATTTTGCTGAAACAAACTCGAGATCGAATTCTTGCAAGATGAAAATCCACTTATTATACTTTCCCCCAATCATCCTTTTAGTGAGGGAGAACTGAAATGGATTGACATGGGCTACCACCAAGGTCTGGTGAAGGAGAATGTAGTGCCTCAATATCTGAACCGCATGAACAGTAGCTAAGGCAAGTTTCTCCACATGGGAATAACAGATCTCCACATCTACAAGGTTTTGGCTCAAATAATATATGACATGCTCATGGGGCTCCTCATCCTCCTAAACCAAGACCATACCAATCATCTCCATGGACGCGGCCACATAAAGCAAAAATTCATGGGTATAGTCGGGTGGACTAATCATGGGGGCTGATGCTAAGGCTCATTTAAGTGCATCAAAGGACTCCTGGGCTCACTCATCCTAGAAAAAGGTAGTGTCCTTCTTCAAAAGATGCATAAAGCCTTTAGTCAAATTGGAAAAGTTAACCACAAATCTCCGCAAGAAATTTTCCATGCCTTGCAAACATTGAAGATGTCTAATGTTTCTCGAGGGAGACAATTGAAGTATTGCCTCAACCTTTAAGGGATCAACTCTTATACCCTCCTTGGAGACAATGTATCCTAGAAAGTGACCAGAATTCATGCAAAATATGCACTTATGAGGATTTAACCTAACCTGGTAGTGGCGGCACCTTTCGAATACTAATCTCAAATGGTAGGAATGACACACTCTCAGACGAGAATGAGCAGCAAGGTCATCCAAAAATAATTCAATAATAGATTTGAGATCATGGAAGATCAAGGTCATAGCCCGCTGAAATGTGGCTCCGACATTTTTAAGATCGAAAGGCATCTTCCGATATGAAAATGTACCCTAAGGACAAATAAATGTAGTTTTATGTTGGTCCTCGGGTTTGATCTAGATCTGATTATATCTGGAAAAGCTGTCCATTAAGGAAAATACCTCACTTCCCACACACTCATCCAAAATTTGATCAATAAATGGTGTGGGAAAATTATCCTTAGGACAGGCACGATTCAAATCATGGAAATCAGTGCATATACGGATCGCTGCCTGCTTCTTATCAATCGAAATGGGGTTTGAAACCCACTCCTTCAAGGGAATGGGATAGATAAAACCGACATTTAACAACTTTTCTATCTTAGCCTTAATCGTGGATGCTTTTCTAGGATTCATCGCAGGCAAGAGTTGTCGAACAGGATTCGCACCTGGGTAGGTATTTATTTCATGCTTGACAATACGAGGGTTGATACTTGGCATTTCCTCGTATGATCAAGAAAATATATCACATAACTCTTTGAATAGCTCGGTGTACTCCTGAATCTCATCATGGTAACATTCTGCCCCAATATAGACATTCTCAATATTGCTAGGATCGTGAGAGATATTGATAGGGATGGTAAGAGATATATTCGCCATGTTTCCATCAGCCATCGGACCAGGAGAGCTCAATGGAACCACGGGACTACCAATTCTCTCACTAAGAATCTCCCTGAATTCCTCACACTCCAAACGGTCAAGCTCAGGAAGAAAATAAGATCTATGATGTAACTCTTCCCAAGGTGGCTCAACCCTAGACATGGCCTCAATAATAGATTCATCTGATGGAAAAACACTATCAAGGAAATCATGTGCGTGAGAGGACTCAACTGCCCATGCAGATAGCACATATGGGTCCTCCTCCTTTGTCTGCAAAGAGGAAGGACTAGGCTCTGCAACACACTGAAGATTCACTTGATATGCTATCATTGCTGCAGGAAATGACATGTCCGTTTTGATAGGATTATTCAAAGGATTCAGTGAAGGAAGAATTCATGGATATTCCATATGGGTAGTGTGAAAAGACACCGAATTCAATGAAGATGAGGCCCCACCAAAACTAGAACCGATCATAATAATGGGTGCAGGACAAGTAAAGGTTCCCATAAGGGATGGATACATGCAAACACCCATAGTCCCAGTTGCTGGTTGAGAATGATCGATAATCGGGATGGAAGCTCTCGATAATGCAGTAACACTGAGATTTTTGAATGATGTCTGATCAATCGTAACAATATTCCCATTAAATGGAAAGCATACTACTCGAAATAGAGAAGAAGCTATGGCTTGCATACTATACATCCAATTCCTACCCAGTAACAGATTGTAATAAAGGGGCGCATCAACCACCTTGACCTCAATCGCAATGGTATCCCCTCCCAAACGGACCTTAAGAGAAGGAAGAATCTCGTCTGCCGAAACAATATACCATCAAAGGCAGTCAACATGGTAGTAGATTTAGACAGCTCAGGGGAATCCAAACCCTTCCAACATGACAAAGACAACACGAAAGCAACGCCTTCGTCAATCACAGTGCGTTTGATGGTCATGTTAAGACATTCTACATGAATCAAGAGAGAAACATAGTAAGGCAAGCGAGGATGTAGTCCTGTGGTTTCTAATTTGATTTAGGAGGAAGAGTTATCATCGGTAACATGAAGAGCAGAAAACAAAGAATTCCTTTGTGATGGACAAATTTGAAGAACTTCAAGCGCAGACATCGCACAAGGAGTGTGGCCCAAATCCTTAACAACATAATAGTTCTGGGTGGCTTGGGAATTAGGATTGTGCCCCGAATGCTTTAATACTCCCTTAGGAATGCGAGGTACACTCTCAGGTTTATTTGTAGGATTTCCAATATGCAAAGGACTCTCGGTAGGAGGAGGTTCTTTCCCAAGTTCTGGTTGTGACAAACCATAGTCCTTCGCACGAGTCACAACCTTAGTAGCATGCACCATGTTGATGCAACCATGACCACTACTGGCTTCTGGTGGATCTTGATCTCCACCAGAATGATCGTGGGTCCTCAAGTTCATGTTTTGATTATGAGGTAAAGGGTTAGTTAGTGCAGCTGGGCCCTGTGCTATGAACCTCGAGATGTATTCCATACGAGGGCACAAGTGAGTGAGGTGGTCATCCTTACACAGCTTGCAAGGAAAATTAAACTTATGTTTAGACTGCTTGTCCCCCCCAGCATTGTGGGAATTCTTGTCATTAAAATTGGCATTTTCATTCTTATTCCCACCCTTATGATTGTTTTTACCCTTTTTCTTATTCCTTCTGGGTTGTTGGTTACCCTTCTGGTCCAACAATTGCATTGAAAGCACACTCGCCGTTTGGGTGGGTTGAGATGAATCCGTGGCTTGTCTCAAGGAAGATTGGTTGATAGACAATTGACTCACCTATTTCACAATTGAATCCACAGGTTTGGTACTCATATAACCAACAATGCCATCGGCATGTGGTCTAGGTTTGACCTTAGGGTCAAAACTAGAATGCAGAGCATTAGGAATAATCTCATATAATAATATGGATTGAGCATAAATCAAATCTAATTCTTGCGCCCTAAAAATGGTTTGTTCCTCGTTTTGAACTCTGGACGTAGAAACATCCTTTGCTATATAAGGCAGTAATGATTTAAGAAACCACTCGAGGAGAAAATCCAGTGGTATGAAGGCTTTAATCAATCTCTTCCATCTATGGCACTCTTGGATATGGTCTGAGATATATGTGGCTTTATCTTGTCAAAATGTCGACAATAGTTCTGTACCAACATCGTAACGCACTGGTAGCTAGAAGTGATTGAGAAAATTCATAGCTAGGTCATCGAACAAAACGAATGCCCCCCTAGGTAACTCTATGTACCATTTCACTGCAGGCCCAGTAAGGGTGCATTGAAACAGCCTTAAACAGATCAAATCATTATGTAAGTAATTAGAAGAGCACCAAAGGTGAAATGTAGTAACATGTTCACTAGGATCTTCTCCTAGTTTTCCCTCGAATTTGGGAATGTCCAAGGGAAGCTTGTTAGGGACAACTGACCAAGTCGGGTCATGAGATACCGAATCGTTCGTTAGTCGATAAGTCAGGTAAATTTAACGTTGCGAGGAAAGGGACAGTAGGTTGAGCAGGTCGATGCCACGCTCCTTGATAGTTTTAGTTCACATAAGACTAATTACTGTAACCACCATGGCCATGGCCATAGTATCCTCCTCCAATTTGACCCATGTAGGGTGGCATGGAAGCACCATAATGTGGTGTACCTTGACTATGTGGATCTATAAAGCCATAATTCAGGGAGTAAGCAGGTTGTTGATACCCGTACCGATAAGGTGAATAACTCTATCCATACTGCAGTCCATAATATTGTCCATGAGAGGCTCCATAAGATGTACCATGAGATGTCCCATGAGAAATTCCATAATTAGGAATATGGGGAACTCCCTGCGATAGACCATAAGACGTTCCAGAAACAAGAATATGACCTCTTGAGACAATAGGAGGTACTTGAATTTGAGACAGGACTACGCGAGTAGCAACAATATGAACATGACTAGTAGCAACATTTCATCCCGAAGGACCACGTGAATGAGGGGGAGGAATAACATTCAAAGAACTAGGAATAGAGGACAAAGGGACACGTGAAACGATGTAAGTGTTATTCCCTATAGTCACTCGCCTTGGCTCTGGTATCCGAATAGGACTACTAACACCAGGTATAGGATGAACATGTGATGTAGCCTCCACCACCGGGATGGAGGGTGCAATGTGACTTGTGCTCCCAAATCTCTCCGCATGGAAAGGAATGGGAATGCCCCCAGGCGTAGTGTTAGGTTCAAATTCTAACTTGGTATGCTGTGATGGATCATGTGCAAGGATACCAGAGATGCCATAACTAACATAACTAGTGCTCGCATGTTCATGATGAGTCTCGTCGCCCAGAAACCAATACCGACCACCTATGAATGAGGGATCATACTCGGAGTGTGTAGGTATATCAGGTGAAGGATCATATATAGGAATAGGATCTTCCTCCCCAACATCTTGAGGTGGAGAGGACATCTCAGGAATTTCATTTTCATGATCTCCCATCGTGTGTGAATCAATGTGAGAAGTAGTCCACCTGGACTGTCTGTTTCTCTCTCCCAAAGGAAGAGGATATGTGGAAGGCGGAAGTCCTGCTAAACGATGAGAACGACGAAGTGTCGCACTTGGATCCACAATGACTCAAAAAATGGAAAGGAATCTTCTAATTACGCAAACCCTAAGCAAGCTAGCATGCACAGAGCATACACCTATATAATCTAGAGCCAATCATAAGCAAACAAGGGTAGGATATGTGAGCTCCTGAATGAAGCAGGCATGTCTCTCCTAGGAGAGGCTTAAGACTCCCATACACAACAAGCAGAGGTTTGTAACTAATTATTGTGGCCCTCAGCTTGAATGCATATAGTGACTATGCTGTCCGACCCCAACCTGGCAGGGACATCTGTAGAATAACCCTTGCAAAGTACCCCCTCGATAACCTAGGTAAGGCCACTAAGGTCACCTCAATATAATCAATGCTCAGGTAGACAGTCGTAGGTGGGATTGACCATGTGGGAAGGGTAGAAAATCCCGAAACTCTCGAAAGAGTCCCCAGATATGAATACAATCCTGGAAATATCTCCGATGCTACTTAGTTATGACTAGGGGTCATCCCAATCAATAACCGCTCACATTGCCTCATGCTTAACTCCCTTGTAAGAGGAGGATCCTGAGAAACACTAATTATACCAAGGAATTTCACACTCTCACCTGGACAGACACATACATGTTTTGTTTAGTGGTCTTGGAGAATTTACTCACAATGAACTATTCCAATACTCTAAAACCTAATCTTGTTGGTGTACCCTATAAAAGAAAATAGTGTAATCCATTTTAATTAAGCGTTGATTTTACTTGGCTTATTACTCAAAAAGGTAAATAATAGTGCAACCAATGGTGTTATGACGCAACATGAAGTAAAATGCACACCTAACAATCAATGCAAATGCATTGTGTCGAATGAAAAATAGGGCATGCTACTACGTGAAATGCAAAATTTTCTTCAAATGACAAATGCAATCATTCCTATATGAAATCTTGACTAATACTTGTCTAAGCAAACATAGTGCAAGTACCATGCAAAATGCAAAGTGCAATGATGCATAATGATGCAAATAAGCAAATATTTTTGGATTTTTTGAATAAAAATGAGATAATAAAGAAAAAGAATGACTCTACCACCCCTAGACTTTGCAAGCACTATCAAACAGCACCCAAGCAAAGCACTAAGGTAAAAGAGACCTAATGCACTAATCCCAAAACAAAAAATAAAAAATGCAATGACAAGAACATTCTTAAAAAAAAATTTACCCTAAAAGGCATCTCTGGTTAGAAACAGAGGGGTATACAGACTCTAGAAGCATCTAAGGAGACTCATCAATCATCCAAACTCACCCAGCAACACTCAATCTTCCTCTAAAAGGAAAAACTCAGGGCATACGTGACTGTGTGCAGAAAACCCGCATATATGTGCGGATATCTCAGTCAAAACCACGTGTACACATGACTATGAGGAAAAAACTCGTGTACAGGAAGAAAAAGAGATAAAAATGAAGGCAAACAGATAAACTGAGACAAAATTGACTCCTATCAGACACTACCAGGAAAACATGCCCCCATAACCGACTCAAAAACAAAGAAACCAGAGTAATTCAAGAACATTGAATGCTGAAAAAAAACCCTCCAAAGGAAAAATGACTAGGACCTCCCCAACAGAGTCACCAATTTTGTTACGGAGAGAAATTCCTATGGCTTGGGGTACCACAACAAATAGATTAACTCCAGAAATCAATCCTTTCCTATATGCAAGAGAAACCAAACATCTAACACTAAAGGATATCGATTCGTACCTTATTCCGAACGGTTGATGTAGATCCCCGTTGAGCTTTTCCACTCCGGCTTGTATTGGCAATTTGCTTCCTCAACATTCAGCAAACAAGACAAGCATGCTATATATAATTGTGTTAGACCTACTCTAGCATATATAATCAATAACATATAAACATTTAAAAGCATCCATGGATCAAATACTCATTTAAATACACATTATTGGACATGAAAAGATATTTCTATTGATATAAAACAAAGATTACAATAGTGACAACCTCAGTTGGCACATCTGCGAATCGGAGAAACTGAGTCCCCCACTTGGGCCTCCACCACTTCAATCCTCCATCTCTCGATAGAAAGCTCACAAGAAAAAGGCAAGCTTGGGAAGAACACAAAGTGCTCCAAGGGACAAAGGGATGCAGACTCAAGTATAAGCTCCGGTAATAATGGACTATAGTTTTCTTGCTCTTCAATTCCTCCCCTTTCAATGTATCCAAAGGGTTCCTTTTATAGCTCTTCAATGGGTTAATGGAAGGTCGAATCCAAGTGATCTCAAGGCATATGGAAGGCCAAGAGACAAGTGTTTTGGATCCACATCAAGGAAAACTCCAAAATAATTTGGCCTTTTGCACACATCCCGATGTACATGGGTTTAAGGGTCAAATCTGCGTATATACGAGAGAAAGGGATTAAAAGTCACGTATGGAAATTATTGCATGTTTTTAGGGATGATCTTGGAAACATCAAAGGTACAAAAATGGTCCATGGGTTCTAAAGAGTCTGCAGAGGGACAGGGAAGGCCATAAAAGTGTGATCCACCATGTGTGGTAAAATTAGCTGTAACAATGTGTCTTAAAAGAATACTCCAAAGGAAATGTTTGATGCAATGACACATCTATTTGAAGGTAAGAGCATCAATAGAAGAATGACCTTGAGAAACCAACTCAAGAGTGAAGATACAAAATACAAAAAACATGTAGTCATACTTCTTAAGAGTATCTCAAATCAAATAACAATTAGAAGCCATTGGTGACATGGTATAAGAAGTATAAGTTGTGATGACCACCTTAAATGGTATTCGAAGAGAATGGGATTTCTTCATCATAGGAATATGTGCTAGAAGAAAGCTAACCAAGTTCAACAAACTATGGGAAGAATTTATACAAGAAGAAGGAATGATAGAAAATAGATAAGAAAAGCTAAATGAAGATGAAGATCAAGCTCTAGCTGCTCATACAAAGTATGGAAAAAACAAAAGGAAGGATCGAGGATCACCTACTAGAAGATCACAAGACTTCAGAAGAGGTATGGAGTTTAAAAAGGATTACTCATATTATGAATGTTACACATGTCATAAGTTAGGACATATCTCCTGAAATTGTCCACTCAATAAAGACAAGTTCAAGAAGAAGAACTGGAAGTTCCATGACCATAAGGTCGAAGAGAGTGAATCAGATGAAGAGAAGGCTAGAAATAATGAAGACTCTAATGAAGAATATGTCTTAATTTCAGCCCTCATAGGATCAATCTCTCATGGAAGTGACACTTGGGTCATAGGTAGTGGTGATTCCAAACATATTGCAGGTCACAAAGACTCTTTCTCATGTCTCACCCAGAAATAATATCCACAGAAGGTGTGGCTTGGAGATGATTACAAATATCCTATCAAATGAATGGGATAAGCTTCTTACAAGCTGAAATTCGGTAAGTCTATGAAGATGAAATAATTCTTATATGTTCCAGGTTTAAATAAGAATCTTCTTTCTATATAATCTTTAGACAAGAAAGGTTTCAGGGTTTCCTTTGTAGATGGTGAAGTTCTTATGTGGCCAAAAGGAAGGACTATTATTACACCAAAATCTTGTCATCTTCATGTGTACTTTCTTAGATCCCTAAAGTATCTGTGCCATTAAAATAATTGAGAAGAGGTTTTTGCCTTTCAAGAAGTCCAAATTTTAGTAGCAGTGACACCACTTGCTAGTGTACAAGGTGAATTGATGCTCGTTAAAAGGTAAAAAGAGAAGCACCGAGATATTTCTAGAAGAAATCCCTTGTGGAGGCTTATCCCAACCAACTAGAATAGGTGGCAATAGAGCCCCTAATCCCTAGGTATGATCCCCTAACTTCTTACAGATAATACTCAAATCCTTTGATCCCTTTTTGGCCTAAAATTACAAGATCACCCTCATGGTTTAAGGGAGGAACAAGAAAGCACCCTATGTTGTTGAAATATTTCTAGAGTTGACAGGCAAAGGATTGAAGTTTGAGACAAAAGGCTTGTGGGAAGAAGTACAACACCAAGTCTCTTCGGTTGTAACTTTTCCCTTTATCTTGTTAATGAAATCATGTTTTCCTTTCCCATAAACATTGTGTGATCATGCCTATTATTTTTCTCCTTGGTCATTAATATAGATCTATTTGATTATCTTGTATGTCTCCACTTGTTTCTTTTTTCTTTTGATCTTTGTCCAGGTTCCTCTATGTCAACTGATGCTAAATATTTACTCTAGTAGGGAAAACCTTCAGGTAAGGTAAAGTTTCATTCTATTCAAGTAATCTAATTAGATACAGGGAAATGTTTCCATTATTGTTTGTGTTTTGTTCTAGATCTATACCATATAGGCTAAGGAAACAACCTTTGTCTGCATTGAGCTAACAAAATTGGCGACCCCCCTTGGGACAATAGTTTATATATCTTAGTCTTTGGTTTGCTTTTACTGCAAATTTCAGTTTCCTTTTGTTAATTTAAAGGGTGTTAAATTCACTTTTTTTTCAGTCATATTTTGCCTCTCAAGGTTAGTAATTGATTCTAACAAACTTCAATTTATTCATCACTTGTTGAATTTGTGGGTGTTTTTTATCTTTTGGATCCTTATCTCGCTTGATGCAAATGGGTAATTTTTTCTCTACATCTCTGGTTCTCAGACTTTTTTTTTTGTATAGTGACAAAGCGTCGCCGACGCTTATTGATGGCTTGCAACATACATCATCGATGTTGTTTCTCAGTGTCCAACAAGCTTCAACCAAGTGAGGATGCACTGGTGCCAACCTGTAGACTGTGTCGAG
Source organism: Pseudotsuga menziesii (assembly GCA_001517045.1). NCBI lineage: Eukaryota > Viridiplantae > Streptophyta > Pinopsida > Pinales > Pinaceae > Pseudotsuga > Pseudotsuga menziesii. The sequence continues at coordinate 121,067 of LPNX010508510.1, forward strand.
GTAGGTGCTTAATAACCCTATTGACTCATTAGTATTTGTCTCTTGAATTAGACTTTTGGAAAAGATGCACTGTGTTATAAGTCTACATAATAGATTGGATCATAGTCAAATTTTTATTTCATTTTCAAAATATAGATTTTGATAAAAGTTTCAGGATTTGGATGACTTTTGGGTATGAAATTTTTGTCTTGGGTTTTATAGTCTTCTTAAAAGATTTCTGTTAATTGCATATGTTCACAAAAGAAAAAAAAGTTGTAGCTTCTATATATATTTAGAAGAAATTTTTTTAGTGTGTTCCTTTTTATTTCCAAAGAAAAAACAAAAAAAATTCTAAAAAGAAAAATAGATTTGTTTCTTTTAGTTTCAATTAGTATTTGATTTCTAGATTTGTGAAGTAAATGACTAGTTTTTATTTTGATATTTTTTCATATAGTGGAAATTGTAAAAGTGAAAGCACTAGTTACTTTTTTATTTTATTTTATTAAAGATCAATTTTTATTGAAGTACAAAAGCTTTTTGTTTTTGGATTTCCATTTAGGATTTTGAAGGATTTGATTGTGTGTTTTGGGAAAATATTTCTTCCTCTTATCTTAAAATAGGGAATATTTTGAAAGAAAAAGTATAGATTTGCCCTTCATATTTGCATGGTTTTTGAGTCACGTTTTTACACTATATAGTCCATCTAACCGTAAAAAGATAAAATCAAGTGTTAGTTAGGGTAAAAGTTTTAGCAAGACTATGTGTTAGGTTAGATACATGTTTTAGTGTCTTTAAGTGTAGTAGCTGTCGTTTTTTGTTTACACTGCATCCTAGGGTCCGTGCGGTTCTTCCATGAACTTGTTGGTATATAGAAAGGTATTTCACATACTTTTATGGTATATATAAATATTCTCTCACATACTTGAAAGTATATTAGAAGGCCCCTTTTGAATGGTTGTGCATTAGAAAACACTACTATAGATTTGAGCTCGCACGCACCTTGCGTATATCGGGAGACACCATTAGGATCCTGATACCAACTGAGTAAACTATTGACCATCTTGCCATAACCTACACCGAGAAAAACACTTAGGGAGCTACTACGCATGTACTATCCAGGTAGTTAGGTATACTGGAAAGGGTACGGTCCCAATCCTTCTTTTCACGTATCACTGTTGGAATTTGTAGTATATCGCAAGTTGCGATGACTTGACACTCCTGCGAGGATCCATACTTTTCATACCATGTACCACATGTTTTATTATTTCTATTTAGATTGAGTAACACTTGTTTTTGTGTATATAGTTATGATTTTTTGAGATAGACAGTTTTGGTGTTTCATTCTGGAGGACCAACATCTAATACGATCCCATTGTATTCAAGGATTATTTCCTGAATATCCACAAGACCCTACAACCCGTTCAAATATGGAACAAGAGATGGACATAACATCTGATGTTGAATTGGGAACCTCACATGAGCGCTTAGGAGTACCTATCATCGAAGGAACAAGAGAATTTTCTCCTCCTTGGAATGTTCCAATTACTATCCTCAAAGCACCCATAGTGATAGAGAAACCTTCTTCTCACAATAATTTTTTTGTAGGACCTTTACGATTAGTTTTTGACCATCCACCACCAAGAGATCTAGTAGTGACTATGTTTGGTCCTTTCGCACCTTTCCAATACATTTCCTAGTTTGGATCTATGAGTACCATCCCGACTTATTCCATGGAGTTAACTCCTCGTTTCAACACATTTTCTACAAGGAATTTTCCTTATTTACTACCAAGTGACATCCTTGGTCGTTCTATTGGGATTTATTCTAATTAGGCAAAAAATGTTAACACTCCATCATCACCTAAAATTGCATGGTTTATAAAGTACTCAAACTACTTCACAAGTCACCACTACGGTTGTTTCTCAACCTATACAAACATCAACTATTGTTGCTTCATCGGGAAGTTCGTTTACGCCTTCTATTAGTTTTCCAAATGTAAATGTATGTTATTCTATAGGAGCCCAATATACCCATACTTTGTATAATGTATTGGGTTCAATACCAAGTGGAGTAGGTGGTTGTGTTCAACAATAAACACCTACTTGGGGGAAACAAAAACCAGTTGTTTGGGGTCAACCAACAAAAAAACCTATTATTGGAATGAAGTATCCAACTGGGGGGAAATACACCCAATTTAACCCCATTACTACCAATTCATATCCTGCAGTACCCTACCAAAGAGGTATGAATAATCAATGGTCACAACTTGGCGTGGGTTATAATCCCCAACAACCATTTTTCCCAATTCGACCCCCACCACTCAATATGTGGGAGGTCAATAAAACTATCATGTACAACAACAACTGGATTATGGCCCTACTGGTGTTGCTATTCCATATCAATATTACAACTACCCATATCCAAATATGAAACTTCCTTTATTGGTGACTTTAGATTTACCAAACTTGTCCAAACTTATAAACAATATCATCACGCATGACCTTTTCTGGCCATCCATACCAACCAAATTACCATCGAATATACCTAAAGTTTATGGAAACTAGTGAGAAGACCCTAAAAATCATGTTATGAATTTCCCTCTTTGGTGTTCATCGAACTCTTTGATGGATGATTCCATACGTTTGAGGCTTTTCCAACGTACTCTTACCAAAACAACTTCCAAATGGTATATTGAATTGCTGCAACATTCTTTTGGCAGTTTTAATTCTCTAGCAATGTCTTTTTTGACACATTTTCAATTACCAAATAGGTATGAAATGGGTATAGACCTTTTGAATTTGCTTTTCCAGTCAACTTCTACTCACATATATGATCATAGTCATGAGTGGAGACAACGCCTTAGGTTAATTAAAGATCCTATTCCCGATCAATTATTGGCTGATTAGTTCACTAAATCTCTACTTCCACCCATTGCTAGAGATGTTGCTATGGGAGCTGCTATAACTAAAGAGAAAGATATTAGTCGTGTGTAGTACCTATACTTGGTTTATTCCTAGTCTGAAACTTTGTATGATTTAATTCTGAATTCTCCTCATCTTGCCTCAGTGATCCAAGTCGTGCCCAGGTGCACACTAGGGACAACCGTCAACTGAATGAGTCAACCACTTTTAGGGTGAAGCATAAGTAAAGAAAAAGTACAACAAGAAATGCACTATATTGATAGAAAGTATGTGCACAGATAATATGCAAGAATTCGAACAAATTTCTATATTAATTCTTCTCCATGAAGGTTGGCTTATTGTTACAGTAATGTACATGTTTATATAGAATGCTGAGACACTTGGGTGACTACCCGTTATGTTGAGTTGCAAGAAGTTATAAAATTTTGTAAGTTCAACCGTCACAAATAGCTGGAAGACAGAGCCATTCTGTCGATGTTCGACAGGTGCTGACAAGGAATGTCAAAATGTTGTATGTTGAGTGCAAAACCTATCAAGGATTTTCGAGGTCGGTTGTGTCAAGGTTCGAACTTGTGAAAGCCGATGTTGAACCTGTCAAAGCAATCGAAGTAGTCGAAGTGGTAGACTTTGTCGAAGTTTGAAAACATGGCAACTTTCGGTTGGATCACTCAAACCCTTTGATACTTTCTATAGAGCCACCTATTGATGGCATTGTAGGTTCTATCGAAACACATTATGTTGGTAAATCAATGAAAAAGAAATTATTTTGACTTCACAAGCTAACCAGATTGTTTCTAATCCCAAGACTAATTCCAATCCTATTGTATCCATTGAATTAAATGCAGTACAACCTTTATAATCTTTGGGAACTAAGAAAAAGGGTAAAGGAAAATCCAAGAAACCCATGAATTAGCAGGAGGATACCAAAACACAAACTGGAGATATTGAATTAAAAATGAAGAGTACGGATAAGTTCCATTTCCTCATATGTCGAGGTGAACACTTTACAAAAGAATGTCCTCATCATGATAAGGTTAATAAATTCCTAAAGAATATTTCCACTCCGAAAGTATTAATTGATCCTTTCCCTACTAAAATAAAATTGATTGATCATCAATCCTTACATGGAAATTCCTCTTCTTCCATTGAAGAAGTCAATATGATGTCTAGTGAAACATTTCACGTAACGAATCAATAACAGAGCTATGAAACACCTCTAGAGAAAAAGTGTAATGAAATTTCTATTGATATTTCATTCCTCCTCCTACTAATGGTATTCAAATTGAAAAACCTATTTCTAACACAGTTTTATGTCCACCTAAGAGTGACCTAAGAGTACTATTCGAAAGTTGGTGTTTAATGCTAGTGGGAATGCTTCCCAATACTATAATGTTGTTGAATATTTGGCTCAAGAATCTTGCACTATGTTCACTCTAGAAGTATTCTAAACTTGTCCGACGTAAAGACAAATTTGTTGTCAATTCTTGGAGCTATGAATCTAGAAAATTCCAATGTCATCACTTTTAAATTGGAATATTTTAAGTTGAGGATTTCTCACCAACTTGATTTTCAAATATCTACAAAAGGTAATTTGAAAAATATCAATCATACCATTTTGGACGAAGGTGCCTCTACTTCGGTCATGTCTCTATATTGTTAGCAAGCCATTGGTTCTCCCGAGATCAACCATTCACCTACTACATTGAAGGCCTTTAATGGTCTTGTATTACAAACTTATGTATTGTTGTCGTCCTTGTTAGTAGAATTAGGGGGAAGATATGTGTTCATTAACATTGAAGTTGTTGACGCACTCTTATATTATAACCTTCTCTTGGGGAGAAATTGGTTCTATGCTATGCACACAGTTGTGTCCTTTGTTTTTTGTGTAGTCCAGTTTCCATACGAAGGGAATATTGTCACCATCGATCAACTAGATTTTTTGTCTCTTGATATTAACTCCAACTATACAAATAATTTTCCACTTTTAGGGTCTTTGGTTCCACAATATCAAAACATAAGCGTAGGAATTCTCAAGGACTCTTCACTTATGGGATTATTTCTGCTAAGAAGTCCCCCTCCTTCTTCATAGGTTGTGTCTATTAACACGATATCTACATCATAGCAATATTTCAAAGGGAAAAAAATTTGACAATTCGATATCCATAAGTCTTTCTGAAGAAGTTTATCAAACCATTCAATCCACATTTGATGACTGCAGTATTAATGATCACCTTTTAGTAACATCAGTCCCATACCATCTACCATAGTAGTTAAATTCTCCCCATCCATATTTGGAATATATTTTACAACCCCTCCCATAAGATGAATCTATCATCGAAATTATGTCCTTATATTAATTACTTAGGAAAGATCCTCACCATCGATCTTCTTTCCTTCCCAATTACCAATTGGTAGAAGTCGATTTTGATTCATTGGTTTTATACGATATTGTTGTTTCTCCTTAATCACCTATACTCATCCAAAATGTTAAGTCTGAAGGTAACTTGAGTAACATCACTAAGAATACTCCAATCAATATATCGATGAAACCTAATATCATTGAACACATGCATTTGGGCCATGCCTATTCTCCCCTGGAGATTGAGACTTAAACAGATTCCCTTTTCAAGGAAATTCATGATGTTTTCGCATGGATCTACAAAGAAATTACATGTATTGAATCCTTCGATCTTTTTTCATGAGATTAAAACATACCCTAACGCCAAGCCAGTCCAACAAAAAATTCGTCAAAAACATCCACGAAAAGCTGCGGCCACTAAGGAAGAGGTTGAAAAGCTTCTTAGAGTTGGGTTCATTTATCCTGTACCTTCGACATAATGTGTTTCTAAGATTGTTCTTGTTACTAAAAACAAGGGTACAATTAGGGTTTGTATCAATTTTTAGGATCTTAATCAAGATTGTCGAAAGGACAACTATCCCACTCCATACATTGATCAAATCATTGACTACTGTGCTGGAAGTGTCATCTTTTCATTTATATATGTTTTTTTTCTTTTTTCTGCCCATGGGGAACATTTGCTTATCAAAATTTACCTTTTGGTTTAAAAATAACTGGAGCTACATTTCAACGTGCCATGTCTTATGCTTTCCATGATATCCAACATTAAGTGGAACCCTATTTCAACAATTTTCCTGCCCATTCGTAGCATTGAGAATACCATGTTGACCATGTGAGAGCTATTTTTCTTAGACATCGCCACTATGATATCCATTTGTATCCCCATAAATGTGTTTTATGTGTTGATACTAAATGAGTACTTGGATTCATTGTCTCTAAATATGGCATCCAAATTGATCCTTTGAAAATAGAGGCTATCTTGGGCCTTCCACCACCAACCAACATAGTTGAACTTCAAATTTTCCAAGGGAAGGAAAACTTCTTGCATCATTTTGTCTGTAATTATGTTGAGAAAACACACTTTTTTATGAAATTACTTAAGAAAGGAATACCTTTTGTTTGGGATGGTCTTGCGCAACATGATTTCGACAATCTCAAACATGCCACTACGCATGTACCTATGTTGCAACCTCCTGATTATACTAAGGATTATTTCTTGTATGTGGGTGCATCCGTTACCACTATCAACATGGTATTAATATAAGCAGACAACAACGACCAAGAGCATGTGATTTATTATTTGAGTAAGAGTATTCTTCATTATGAAACACATTATTCATATGTTGAGAAGTTATATTTGGCTACGACCATTGCATTATAGAAATTTCACCATTACATTTTGCTCCGCACAACTATTTCACAGATTCTAATCCCATGTACTATATTTTAACTCATCAAGTACTGGGGGGAAATTATTCTCATTGGATTCTTATTATGCAGGAATTTGACCTAAAGTTTTCTAAATCTAGTTCAAACAAATCCTTTGGTTTTTGCTGAGCTAATGTGTGATCTTCCCCATATTACAAAGGAATCATAACCCATTAATTCATTCCTTGATGAGTCTTTGTTCCTTATTAGTATGTCTAACCCCTTGTATGGGGATATTATTTTGTATCTCCAACAAAAACATTTTTATCCCAAGTTATCTCATGAGGAACATCGCCGTATATATCACCATGCTAAAAATTATCTGATCATTAATGATACATTGTATCATTGTGGCGTTGATTCCATATTGTGACGTTGTTTAACTCATGATGAAGCTGAAAATGTGTTAAATGACTGCCTCTCCGAAGAATGTGGTGGCCATATTTCTGGGATGGATATAACTCAGAAAATATTATGCATTGGTTACTTTTGGCCTTCCATATTTATGTTAGTATTTATAATCCTCCCTTTACCAAACTGTCGATTAGATTATTTTAGCCTAACTTAGGAGTTTTTATTCATTATTGGGTCCACTAGTACCATTGGGTCCACATGGCCTACTGAGGCCACACGTACTAGTTACTAGAGTGTGGGGAACACCATTATAGGTTAAATTCCACTGAATCCACTTGCATGAATTAGTTTAGGTGCCTCTTAGGCCATTCCTTACATTTTAGGACCCACTGGGAGTCCTGACACCAACCTACTTCAGTTGCGGGTTATTGGTTACTAGTTAAGATTAGTTATTCCTCAGTTACTTTTAGTTAGATCAAAATCAATTCAGCTAGTTCCAGTTATGCATGGATGCATGTGGATAAGGCACCTTTTCTTACCTACCACCTCAGTTAGTCTAAGTTAACTGATTATAACTGATTGCTTGACTGGATCTGATATTGGGAGTTAACTACTTGGACTCCAATATTGATTGAGACATATTTAGTTAGCCATGCAGTTAGATACAGTCACATTCAATTGGTAGATTTGAATTCATCCCTAATGATTCGAATTATTTCCTATGTAACACTGTTGTAACACCGAATTATGAAATTAAGATAATACTGCAATTCTCCGATCATTACTTGTCTGTTTCTCAATGTGAGATTTGATTTGTTCGGTTTGTATAATTCATTCCTATTTACTGCATCAATAATTTGGACTCATTGCTTGATGATATAAATGTCACACAAATTCTAACATGGTATCAGAACCATCTTAAGCAAGCTTCAAGTATGTCTACTCTCCATTGAACACCAGAAGTAGGTAGGTTTCCATAGAAGTCCCGCAAAGACTACCTTGCTTCCTTTGAATTTATTCAGAGTGGTGGTGCAGGTGTGAAGGATTCTGAGAAAGTGTTCATGTCGAGAGGGAATGATTGATTCTAACCTATTTTGAATGATTTTGGTTTTGCAGTGAAATTTCTACATTTTCTACGTAGCTAGTGTGGAGATATTGTCTTTTCCAGACGGAGAATTATGGACTCTCAATCTCCTACACCTTAGATCCTAAAACCTTTCAATTATGCTGATTAGAGGGCATATATGTAGGCGGACTTGCACTAGCATGGATACTTCAGGATAATACTTTGTAGGGATGTCAAACCCCATCATCCAGTTAATAGAAACAAGTTTCTAAACTGCTTAGATGAAGCTTTTGGTTATCTATGTACTCACATATCCAAATACCTCCTCTTTCACCTTGAAGGTTTGAGGAATCCCAGGGAAGCTTGGGAGAAGCTTAAAGAATTGTTTGGCCATAAATATGAGTTTTGGGGACACATTTTGAAGAACAAGTTGGTAGCCTTACATCCCAATAGTTTTGAGACGGTACAACAATTCTTTACTAAATTCAAGTTTCTTTCACTTCAATGCACACAATGCGGAATATAAAGAAAGGATGAACAACATGTGCTTTCCATACTCAGCAAAATAGGCCCTGAGTATTATCTATTTGTCTCAATATTCCATTCCGAAAAAGATTCCATTCCCAATTGGAAGATTCCCTCACTTGATTCCTTTGCCAGGTCCTTAATACAGGAGCAAGAGAAGTTGGTCCAGATGGGAGTCATCTAGAATTCCAAAGATCAATCCCTCCTAGTGACTGACTCTACCAAAGCACAAGATAAAGGGAGACCTAAGGGGAAGGATCCTAAAGCACCTGATTTGAATCCTAAAGAGAATCAAAAGACTTCTAAAGGAGCTTCGGGCTCTAAGAGGAAGAAAAGGTTTGAAAATATTTTGGGTGATTCCATGAAGATGGGTAACACTTTTTGGCCAAATTTGGCGATGAAAACCTGATTTTTTACTCATGTGCTAGATAGAAGCCCTCAAAACGCATATATGCCATGTGAATTTTGACTTGCAATAAAAAAATAAATTGTAGAATATTATGTTGGATTCATAGTGATATTTTTTTAAAAATATTCCGATGTCATTTAATGTGTGAATTTTTGCATTGAATGAACTGTGTGACCTTAAAAATTTGAAGAAGCTAATAAGTGGCTCGTGTCCACGTAGAGTAATTCAATATTGCATTAATAATTTAAAAAAATATATATATGAGCATGATCTACATAAAATGCAGTGTGATGTGCATATTTTTTTGTTAATTTTTTTCGCATTATACAATTATTTATTATTTTTCGAAAGTGACCAAATTCGATTTTAGCATCGTTTTAAACACATATTTGTCCACGTAAAGCAATTTTTTCTATTTTTTCAAAAATTGAAAAACTAAAGATACCCTTTTGAAGAGGACATGTCGATATGTGATGTGTACATCTTAAAGAAATTTTTGGCTGTGTATTTTTAACTCTGCAGATTTTTCTTTGAGCTGCTTTGAAGTTGCAGTGTGGTTTTCTAAGTATAAGTTTTAGAAGTAATTAAAAAATAAATTTCATATGAATGCCAAAATGCGTGTATGATACCTCAATGTATAGAAGATTCGTTGGTGAATTTATCGATATCAACTCCGCTCAGTTATGTGCTAGGAATGGCAGGGTGTACACCTCTGCAAGGCACATAAAATTTTTCATTTGTTTGAATGTGGGATAAGCCTATTTTCTTAAGCCCTCGACCGAGGGTTTGTAAATCCCTCGACCGAGGGTTTAACAAACCCTCGGTCGAGGTTTCGTTAAGACCTCGACCGAGGTATGAGCTCGGTCGAGGTCCTAGTCATGTAAACTCCTTTGGAGCAAAATCCCAGGAGTGAATTCAAACATTAATGACACTCCAACTACACACCCAACCATCTTTACCACCTGAATTTTTGATGAAACTCTATAAACATAATTCATACTAAGCTAACTCTATCCTTTAAAATTGCCTAATTTCTTTGAAAAAATGTTTGTTTTGTAATACAAATTTAGCATTGTAGATT
>LPNX010508510.1:142349-197205 GCA_001517045.1 Pseudotsuga menziesii
CTACAGCATTTCTGCTTGCCGGTACACATTTTAAACATGAAAATTATAAAAACATACATTTACCAAATTTTAAAACAAATTTTATAAATTTATAAAAAAAAAAATTTAAATTCCATTTAAATTGAAAAACAATTATTTAAACTGTTACCTCTTGGATCCGACTCCATCGTGAAGAGGTTGGGTTGCTTCGGGGTGCTTGGGTTGCTTCAGGGTGCCAATCCTTACGCCACTGTTCCGTCGTTTCTCGGTTGAGCTTCCACAGTGAAATTTTGCAAAAAAACGGCCGCGGCCCCCGCGACCTCTTTTTATAATTTTTTCGACACAGGCACCTCGGTCGAGGTATGTACCTCGACCGAGGTCCATACATCGACTGAGTTAATACCTCGACCGAGTTATTTATTAACCCTCGGTCGAGGTTTTAATACCTCGACCGAGGGTTAAGAAATACCTCGGTCGAGGGCTGAACAAAACCTCGGTCGAGGGCTTGATAAAACCTCGGTCGAGATATTAAGAACTCGGTCGATGGTTTAACAAGCCCTCGACCGAGGTACTATTTATATTTCCTACTTGAATTATCCAATTCATGAGCATCTTGGTGGATTTGGAAATTGCTTTATGCACCTATGGGGGATTTGACTAGATTTAGTAAGCCTGCTTTTTGACCTTTTCGAATGGAATCCTTATGCATTCAAATATCTCATGTAATTATATATTTTAGAAGCATATTACTTCATAATTTTTTCTATTGTACACTTATTGAATACATATTAGTGTTATGCTCCAATTTCAGTCTCCTTTGGTGTTAATCTTGCATGTTTGATTAGCAATTTTGTGAGTGTAATTATTCTATCTCTTGGGTTCAATTTCCATATGGTATCAGAGACTTTGTATATTGGTTTATCTCCTTTCTTATTTCTATTGCATGTTCGACTTCTTGACTGGGAGCACATTCTATTGACTGGAGGGCACAGTTTCTGAGCTTTGGAACAATCTCAGAAGATCATCTTGACTCCATTCAATTTATTTAAGTGGAAAGTTGTGATGGAGATATTGTTGAGAGATAAATGTCTCTACAAGGTTACTATGGAAACAAAAGGAGAGCCCAATGCAGCTGTAGAGAAAATTAAATGGCACAACAGGAGGGATGAGGCTTATGGTCTTTTGTGTCTGAGCATTTCAAGAGACCTCCTCTTCGATCTTGATGGATTGACATCACCTAGTGAAGTGTGGGAGAAGCTAGAAGAAATTTTTGGAAATAAATATTAGATGATAGGAAATCAAATTGAGAATGAGCTGATCTCCTTGAGTCCCAGTAGCTTCGAATCATTGCAACTCTACTTTTCCAAGTTTAAGGACCTTGTTTTGCAGTTGAAACAGTGTGGAATTGAAAAGAAGGAAGCACAACTAGTTTTGGCCATAATTTCTAATCTTGGTCCTGACTATTTAGTGTTTGTTTCGACCTTCCATGCCACCAAGTTGACAGCTCGAGCCTGGAAGATGCCTAAGCTTGCAGAGTTCATGGAATCCCTCACACAAGAACAAGATAAGTTGGTGATGATGGGCACCATCAAACCTTCCAAAGACCAAGCTTTGGTTGCTGGAGATTCAAGGGTGGATTCAAAAAGAAAGAAAAAAGCTAAAAATCCACCGGAGCAAAAGTGAGACAAGAACAAGTCTCAAGAGGAGCCCCAAGGTTCCAAGAAGAACTCCTAGAAGAAGAAGAACAAAGAAGAAATGAGCAAGTGCGCATACTGTAGTAAGGGATATCATCCTGAGAGCTCTTGTATGAAAAATCAAGTTGACATGTTGACCCAAATCCTGGAGAAGAATAGCATCTCCCTTCCTGATTGCTCAAAGAAGAGGGAAGGAGGATCAAATTCAGAGGACAGAGAGAGAATACATGCCTTGGTTGCTGGCACATCAAGCTCATCTAACTTCATCATAGAATCTAGAGCTTCTAGACATATGGTTTTGAAAAAATAGATATTCTCCTCTCTTGACATGTTGAAAGGTCCACCAATAGTTTTGGGAGATGACTCTCTCACTGACAATTTGGGAAAGGGAAGGATTGATCTTGACCATGGTAAGTACAATAATGTGTTGTATGTTCCAGGTCTTGCCTCTAATATCTTGTCAGTGTATCAGATGACTCATACTGGGTCTCCAAAGAAGGTCATCTTCTCCCTTGATGATGTTGAAATCACTGAGATTTCGAATGGTAAAGTCATAGAAAAAGGTGTTGTAGATCACACTTTGAAGGTATACAAGTTTTCCCATTTTCTACCCTACTCAAACCCCTCTACTCTTCTGATTCATGCTAATGAAGCAAGCAACATTTGGCATGAAATATTTGGCCATATTAACTACAAGTATCTTTCTGATTTGAGTGAAAAGATATGGTCATAGGGTTACCAAAGATCAAGTTTTCTAAGGGTGTTTGTCAAGGTTTTATCCTAGGAAAACACCCACAGCACAAGTATGAGAAAGCTAGTCATGAGAGAACCTCTGCACCTCTTGAAATGATCCACAGTGACATTTCTGGTCCATTCCCTCATATGTCCATGAGTCAAGCCAAATATTCACTGACCTTCATAGATGAATTTTCTAGGTATTATTGGGTTTACTTCCCAAAGAAAAAGTCTGAAGTTTTTGACCTCTTCAAAGTCTTTAGATCCTTGGTTGAAAACCAGTCTGGGAGGAAACTCAAGATCCTCAGATTTGACAATGGTGGTGAGTATGTCAAGTCTGAGTTCATTTAGTATTGTAAAGATGCAGGTATTCAGATGCAACATTCAATCCCTTACACACCACAGTAAAATGGTGTTGCTGAGAGAAAGAACAGATCACTGAAGGAGATGGCAACGTGCATGATTGAGGCTAAGACTTTGCCACCAAAATTTTGGGCCGAGGATATAAAATGTACATCCTACATCCAGAATATGGTGCCTCATAATCATCTTGATGGTATCTCCTTTTGAATCTTGGAGTGGGCACAAGCCAGATGTGACAATTTTCAAGATTTTTGGCTCAAAGGCTTGGGCTAGAATTCCAATTGAAAAGAGGAAGGCTTTGCAGCCCCAAATCCAAGAGTGCCTATTTGTTGGGTATTATAAAGATTCAAAAGGGTACAAGCTGATAAACTTGAGCACTAACAAATATTTCATTGAAAGAAGTGTTTAGTTCCAAGAAGAGCCTTTAGTAGCAGTTGAAGTTGGAGAGTCTTCTTCACCACTAGATCCATTGATTGTAAGTGGGGAGACTAATGAGTTTTCTGATTCTGATATGTCTGATAATGATGATTTGATTGTAGATCCTAATAGTCCTACAATATGAAAATGGGCAGCAAAGACCATTCATGTAGCTGGGGAGCTAGCTAGAAATCCTAGTGACACTAGGAGGACTAGATCTCAGTTTGAGAGTGCCCTTTGTGTGAAAGATCCTCTATTTTTTGAGAAGTGCTATCTGATGGTTGAATCAGATCCATAGAAATATGAATATGCATCAGATGATCCAAGATGGAAAACAACCATGAAATAATAATTCAGCTCGCTCCAGAAGAACAACACTTGGGAACTGGTTGATCTTCCCCCAAGGAGGAAGCTAGTTCAATGTAAGTGGGTTTTCAAGAATAAGTTTGCTGCTGATGGTTCACCTTTGAAATATAAGAAAATATTGGTAGCCAAGGGATTCTCACAAGTATATGGTATTAAATACAATGAAACCTTTGCACTAGTGGCAAAGATGGAATCCATAAGGCTAGCTCTAGCCATTGCAGCTTCGAAGCAGTGGGAGGTACATCACATGGATGTGAAGTGTGATTTCCTAAAAGTGTGTAGTTTAAAGAAATCATTGTATGGGCTCAAGCAAGCCCCCAGGGCTTGGTATGCCAAGATTGATGGATTTTTGCTATCACTGAGTTTTGTTCGATGCAAGTCTGATCCTAATGTATATTTGAAGCTGATTCATGGTTCTTTGATGATTATTTTCTTGTATGTGGATGACCTTTTTATTACAAGAAGTTCAAATAAAGAGATTGCCTCCTTGAAGGATGCAATGAACCATGCATTTTCTATGACATATTTGGGATTGTTGAGCCAATTCTTGGTCTTGAAATTGCTCAATCCCAAAATGGAATCAAAGTACATGAGTCCAAATATGCTCTAGATTTGCTGAGCAAGTTCAACATGAAAGATTGTAAGCCAAGCAAGACTTCCTTCCTTTCAGGAGTTAAGCTTGAAGAAGTAGGTTCTTCTCCTATGGTAAATAATACACTGTATAGGCAGTTGATTGGGTGTTTGCTTTATCTTACACACACTCGGACTGATATATCTTATGTAGTTAGTGTGGCTTTGAGATACATGGATCAGCCTCATGAAATCCATTGGAGAGCAACGAAAAGGATCCTAAATTTTGTTAAAGGAACAAGAACTCATGGGATCTTCTACAAAGCAAAATCTAATCTTGATTTGATTGGGTTTACTGACAGTGATTGGGCATGTGACAACACAGATCAAAAGTATACATCAGGATATGTGTTCATTCTTGTAGAAGGACCAATCAATTGGTTAAGCAAGAAGCAAAGTGCCATAGCACTCTCATCTACAGAAGCAGAGTATAGAGGAGTTGTGAATGCAACAACTCAATGTTTGTGGTTGCAGGGGATACTTGGAGAATGTGGCTTCGAATCAAAGTTTTCAACTATTATCTATTGTGATAATCAGAGCACCATTCAAATATGCAATGATCCAGTTCAGAGATAGTGAACCAAGCACATTGAGATCCATATGCATTACATTATATAGCTTGTGCATGATGGCACCATTGATCTACTCTTATGTGCATCTTCAGAACAAGTAACATACATCTTCACCAAAGTTTTTTGTGAGAAGACCTTTAGCA
Organism: Pseudotsuga menziesii; assembly: GCA_001517045.1. Lineage (NCBI taxonomy): Eukaryota > Viridiplantae > Streptophyta > Pinopsida > Pinales > Pinaceae > Pseudotsuga > Pseudotsuga menziesii. The sequence goes on from LPNX010508510.1 coordinate 147,249, forward strand.
ATCTCAAATCACTGCTGGGAATTTCTGATCATGCTGTGAAGCATGATTGATGACAATAGTTCCCAAATTTTTATTTTTCTTGTCCATGTTTAAGGGAGGATTTTTCCATTGGGTTTTTGCCTCTTTCCTTGGTTGTATGGACAAGTAGTATGTAAAGGGTGACTAAGCCTTGTTGCTAGGACCTATAGTTTTCTGATATTTACTCATAAAGTTATGCTTAGGGGGGGGGTTCTAGAATAATCAACCCATAGTTACCTACCTTAGACATTAATTTTATTTATTTTTGTCTTATTACCTAGTTTCCTAGATTCCACTCTATGCTAGTTGTCTTCTACAAGTCCTAGAAGTCAACACATGCTAAAAATTAGTCATGGAGTGCTTGGGAAACATCCTGGAAACCATATTTAGCATGTATGCTTTATTCCAAATCCTACAAAGCGCATATCTTCTTTTTCTGAAAAGCTGTCTGTTTTATTGAGATTTAAGGCAAAAGGAAAAGCTAGATTAGGTGTAGTTGACTTGTTTTTTTCCCACATCATCCTCCCTCCTTTTCTCCTAATAAAAGCATGTATAATTTGTCTTTCCATCCCTCTTTATCTTTCCTACTTGACTTAGCCAATTTGTGAGCATCTTGGTGGATTTGGAAACTGCTTTATGCACCTATGGGGGATTTGACTAGATTTAGTAAGCCTGCTTTTTGACCTTTTCAAATGGAATCCTTATGAATTTGAATATCTCATGTAATTATATATTTCAGAAGCCTATTACTTCATAAGTTTGGCTATTGTATAGTTATTGAATACATATTAGTGTTATGATCCAATTTCAGTCTCCTTTGGTGTTAATTTTGCATGTTTGATTAGCAATTTTGTGAGTGTAATTGTTCTATCTCTTGGGTTCAATTTCCACAGAGCATGGCTAGATATACATTTCAACAATGAATAGGGCCATATCATCTGATGAATTTTATCATCAAAGGAAGACCCCCTTGTGGGCATTTCCAAGTGGTCTCCCAAACTCTTTGTCTAACACTTAACCAGTTCTCTTCAAACCCTAGGTCACCAAGGTGATTTCATTTTTCCTTAAAAATTGGAAAGTGAGATGCACATTGGTTAGAGGCCAACAAGGTGAATCAATCAATACCACTTTCATCTTCTGGAGCTTCTTTCTCTCTCCTTGGAAGGCATTTTTATGGAGTAGTGAAAATATGGCTGAGAGGCACTTTTGGCAGATTGATATCTTCTTCCTAAATTTTTTTTGGATCAATATAATGATATGGTTGGATGCACCATACAAAACTCTAGAGATTCACCCTCTCATAATATTTTTATCGTCATCCTATCACCTATGGAGGGCATTTGCCTAAGGCGAGTTAGGCAGATTTTACCAATACCTCCATACTTGGTCAATTTTTTATCTTCTCCTATGCTTGGTCTAATTTCCCTAAACCATATTTGTGGCAGGTCCATAAATTATACTTCAGGGTCTATTTGGACAAATTGAGACCATGGTTAAGTAGACAAAATAATAGCCTACAATCTCCCCATGTGTTGCGGGCATTTTCTTCAACAAAGCATTTGTGGCGGGCATTTTCTTCAACAAAGAATTTGTGCTGCATGCAGTTTATTCAACAAAGAATCAAGATCAATTTCATCTTCTAGAGCTTCTTTCTCTCTCCTTGGCGGACATTTTTCTGTAGCAGTGCAAATATGACTGAGAGACACTTTTGGCAGATTGACATATTCTTCCTGAAATCTCTTTTGGTTAGGCTAATGATATGGTTGGATGCACCATACAACACTCTAGAGATCCACACTCTTAGAATAATTTTATCATCATCCAATGAGCTGTGGCGTGCATTTCCCTAAGGCCATCTAGGCATATTTTACCAATAATTCCATACTTAGACAATTTTTTATCTTCTCCTATGCTTGGTCTAATTTCCCTAAACCACAGTTGTGGTAGGCCCATAAATTCTACTTCAAGGTCTATTTGGACAAAATGAGACCATGGTTGAGTAGACAAAACAATAGCCTACAATATCCCCATGTGTTGAGGGCATTTTCTTCAACAAAGCATTTGTGGCAGGCATTTTCTTCAACAAAGCATTTTTTGTGGGCATTTTCTTCAACAAAGTGTCAAGACCACTTTCATCTTCTGGAGCTTCTTTCTCTATCCTTGGTGGGCATTTTTCTGTAGCAGTGCAAATATGGTTGAGAGGCACTTTTGGCAGATTGCTATATTCTTCCTGAAATCCTTTTTGGCCAAGATAATGATATGGTTGGATGCACCATACAACACTCTAGAGATCCACACTCTCAGAATATTTTTATCATCATCCTATGAGATGTTGCGTGCATTTCCCTAAGGCCGGTTAGGCATATTTTACCAATAATTCCATACTTAGACAATTTTTTATCTTCTCCTATGCTTGGTCTAATTTCCCTAAACCATAGTTGAGGTAGGCCCATAAATTCTACTTCAGGGTCTCTTATGACAAACTGAGGAATCCATCAAGACCTCTTTCATCTTGTCTCTTATGAAAAAATGCTCTATCTTCTTTTCTCTTTGAGCAGGAATGTGTCTCTGAACTGTAACTTTTTTTGTAACACCAACACTTTTTTCGTAACACTACCACTTACAAAAAAAACATGGTGACTTCAATGTGCAAATTTAGTAGTCTGTATTTAAACTTAGTTTTTATTTTCAAATTCAAAATTATATGTAGATTGGTTGTTTCGTACAACATAAAGGGTCCTGGCCTCAACTGAGTTAAGAAATCAGCTTACTATTATTTTTAATCATTGCATATGAATTTGTTTCTGGATGCAAGCTTATTCCTTTAAATATTTAATTCTGGTAATTTTCTTATTCTTGCTACAATGTGGAAAATAATTTATATTAATGTGTTTTTTTTAAAAAATCTGTAAATGTCTAGTTTTGGAAATAAAAGGCAATAGAAGGATAAACTAATTTACAAAAAAAAAACTTAATGAAAATATGATATACAAAATGCCCATTCCACATATTCACAACACAACATCTCATTTCAAATGCAATGAAGATTATATAATACTGATGTATTACAAAATCAGAAATTGTGCTCATGACATATAATTACAACTTGTGCACAAAATTTTATTTAAGTGTATTAATCCTGAACTACACAAAATTTATAAACTATGTCTTGATCCAAGTATAAATATTCAATACATCAACTATTCTTAGTTGATACAACATCATTGAAATCACTAGTCACATAGTATAAGCACTAATTACATAGTTCAATGTCATCCTTATGCCAAGGAATGAAGCTCATCAAAGCATCTGCTAGATTACATAATGCGCTACTGGGATGTGGTAGAGGTATATTTTCAAATAGAGGATCTAAAATTTCTGTCGGATTCACAATATAATAGCCTTTTCCAATAGGGACACAGTGTACCATTGCATTTGGGTCATTCTTATGTATTGTCACCCTTGCAACTTTAACCCTTGAGTTTAATGCAATGAGAAATCATTTCTTTCCTACCAGCCCCAATTGGGAAGTTGGTGTCAACTCATTATTATATTGGCCCCGCAAATAAATGAGACAAAGTAATATGCATGGAAATAAAAATTTAAACATTGATGATCCTAGATTAAATAATTACAATCTTACCTGAATTGGTGTTTTCATTTTTTCAATTTGCAGTTTCGATGGAACCATTGGTGTTTTCTGTACCAAATTTTCTTCATGTTTTGATGCATGACTCTGCACCCAACATACAATTATTTCTAATATATTGATAAAATAAAATAAAACTGATCTAAATTACAAAATCTTCCAATACTTACTAGGGATGATGGGGTATGCATTGAAGTTAATTTATTTTGTATTAGTCCGTTCCTAGGGGTTGTTATGTCCCCTGTATTACTCTGTCAAGGAAAAAAAGTGTAATATATCTATATATTTATATATTCAAAATATGAATTTTTTTTCTTCAAATAATAAATAAACAACTAACTTCCACCATAGGCGTGATTTCAACTTGAGCATTTTGTACAGTAGGACATTGTTTATATGAGCATTCCGATATTAGCCTTCAGATCATTACTATGAAAATATGTATACTAAGACAAGAGTAAGGAATTGGACACTAACACTTTATTTGTTGACCACATGTTCTCTCTCCATATCTTCTACTCTTTTCAAGTAGTTCACTTATTGTTATTTTCAAATATGAGATTTCCTCTGTTTTTTCTTTCACTGTTGCTTGGATTACAGATAGAACCTCCTTGTATGGACTTTTTCCAAACAAGTTAGTTGGTGTAACTCCTAAGACAATGCCACAACATCATTCTCTTGCATCAACCCCTAGTACCTTGGCAAGGGAATCATCCCTAGCTGCAAAGTATTGAGATGCAACTTCTACTTGTGCTTGTTCAATTTTTTGCTAACATTGACATACAATTAAATCAGATCATAGAAGAAAACATTTCCAACATGTAAAATGAAATTTTAATCAATATCTAAATTAAAAGGTTGAGAACATACTATTGTTTCTCCTACAGCTGGCGTGATTGGAGTGCCATCCTTATTTTGATGGCACTTCTTCCATAAGTCAACCCTAGTAATGCTTGTAGTTGTATCATCAGAGGCTATAGATTTTTTCTGGTTGCAACAAGTAAAATAGTATGGTTAAGTTGTGACATTTAAATGAAACTAAAATATGCTAATATTTCTCATATTGGATAAAATATTATAACAACTGTATACCACATCATCTTCGACCCATTGATAACCTTGAGGTCTAGAGGTGTGAAAGACCCTCTCCTTTCCTCTATTTTCCTTGTTTTTTTCCCTCATATCCTAGTAATCAATTGAAAATAACAAATACAAGTCAATATTACAAGCCAGTAGACATTATAAAAAAATTGATTATATAATATGTGAACATTTTGCTTACCGGGAATTCAGTTGTGGCTCGTGATAGGATGAATTCTCTCCACATTGTCTCACTTATCCTAATTGGAGGAAAGTTTTTTAATCTTTCCTCTGTTGACTCATAAGGGTCACATTATTTTTCGGTCAACTGATATCTATGATTGTTTTCCTTATGGCCAATGGATTTCATACAATATTCTTTAAGGATCGAAGGGATTATGAATTTTTCTTGCAACATACAAGAATTGCATCTTTAGATGCCATACATGGTTTGAAAATAAAGTTTGAAATCATCAAAAAATAGAAATGTTGAAAACAAATACATGTAATGTCTAATACTCACATTGATAATATTCCACAAGTCCTCCTTTAATTGATCTGAAACCTTCCTCCAATCAGAATAATTGATTGGAACCATTTCCCTTGCGAGCACACCTAGTAGTGAAGATAGCTTCACGGAGTTTGGACCAATTGGTTAGTTCCTTTCATTGATATGAATTTTGATCTTTTCCTCCAAGTTATTGATTTCTGCACATTTATTTTCTCCTCTACCTTTCTTCTTGACTTTCTCTGTCGATGCTTCTGTAGAGGGATCTTCACCTTGTATACTAATATCTTGTTGGCATTGTTCTTTGTGAACATCTTCTATAAAAGAAGGGAAAGTAAAGGTGTTATGGATTTCAAAGTCATAAAATTTTATTTATGAAGAACTGCAAAATTATACATTAATTACCATACCATGTTCTTCATGTTTCTCCACCTCTTTTTGTGTGGAGGGATCTTCCCCTTCTACACTGTTATCCATATGGCATGGTTGTTTGTGAACATCTTCTATAAAATAAGGGCATGTAAAGGTGTTATGGATTTCTTAATCATAATATTTATAGTTATAAGGAACTATAAAAATATGAATTAGCGGGCTTACCTTTTTCATGTTGCTCCTCCTCCTAAAAAGAGGAAAATGTATCTTTTCCATTTGCTTCTTTGTTAGGACTAGTAGAGTCATTCAAAGGAATAGAAGGTGTACTAATCTTCTTTGCTATTGTTTGTATTTTCCTCTTCTTTGTAATTGTAGCCAAGAATGTTATTAAACATATGCCTAACATCATCATACAATAAAAATAAGCATTATATAACTACATAAGGAAATAAATTGTTCTATTTCTAAAAATTTACCTTCTGATATGCATGTCCCTTTCTTTCCCATTTGATCATTTTGACGCGTTCTTTTTGAAAATTTAACAATCAGATTTTTTTGATTTCGTGTCATAACATGCTTTGCCTATTTTTTTTTAAATGATTAGAGTGTTTATTAGCCATAGCCTATTAGATTGTTATTAAACTACAAAGTAATATGTTCTAACAATTTAAATTAAATAAAAGTAGTATTCCCATTTTCTGTGATGGGGAATTTTATTTTTTGCAAAGAACTCACATATGTAACCTCTTGGGTGGCTCAGCCATAGGCTTATTAATACAAAACCTACTTGTTTCTGTTAAAAAAAAACAATTTAAATTAAATAAAAATAATGATATACTTCAATCACAAACAATCACTTTCTTTCATGTCTCCACTAGTACCAAGCCTGCATAATTAACCGGAAAATTAAATTCCATCATCACTCAATTGTTAACTGAAATTTGTTTAAATGTTTAATCTATCTAACATGTTTCAAACGTAAAAGGGAAGACTATATGCTAAAAGGAACATGTGTCATAACTTGACAGAGAGAGAGAGAGAGGGTTAGAGTGTTGTAGTGTTAGGTTAGACACGTACAGTAGCCACCATGATATCTCAGTCTCCAAGAGTGAAGACCCCTCATCCTTAGAGGCTGCAAGTAAGACAAGGTTTACATAGGCAACCCCAAATATGAACACGGTAACGGTCTTGTAGCAGTGGGAAAGTGTAGTCCAACTCTAGTGCTCACAAAACAATCACAAACCAGCTAAATGAATGTCAAATAGTCCACGACTCAGCTAGCAAAGGCCACCACAATCCATGGTCAGCCCTAGAGGAAACCAAAATTTTTATAGAATTTTTAAAATTTTGTAGCATAGGAACCAATTTTTTGATTTCTGTCAATAAAGAACGCATAAAAAGAATGTAGTGAAACTTAAGTTACACCTCACACAGATCACCTCAGTATATCCCAACAAATTAGCTTCAGCTTTCATGGCGTTGAATACCAGAATCAAAGAAAGTAAATGCTGGCCTGTGCAAAAAGAAAACGCAACCCTTTCCTGGAAAAACTATTCACGGGAGATAAAATGTGAAAATTTATGTTAGGGGTACCATATTTTTTCTTTTTTTTTTTAATTTCATTTTTTTGGTTTCTTTTTGGTAAATTTAATTTCCTTTTTTTTTGGTATAGATAGCAAAAACTGTCGAGTTTTCTTCTAAGGTTTTCAATGAAAAGGGTAAGGACCCTAGTACTAGGAGTCATGTAGGTGGACCAAAGGAAGGAAGGAGGGAACCAAAGAAATGCATCAAAAGGAAACGCAATATTATCCTAGTGTAGTGGATGCCATGAAGTTAAATAATGTAATAATCATGGCTTCTAAGGCATTGAATGTGAGGTTTATTTTTATAAGGATGGGGACAATGAGTTTGTTTCAATAGATTCAAGTGCACTAGTAATCAATTTCACCTTACCACATAAGGGATTTCATTTTCATCTGAGGTTAGATGTTTAGGTTACATCCAAACATATTATTATTTCTAGTAGGTATCTACTACATTTATACCTATGGATATTAGAGTAATTATGAGAAGAAATATACAAGATATTAGATTAATTATGAGAAGAAATATACGGTGTTAATGCATATAATCTATATGCTCTCCATAAGTTTGAAAATTCATGAATACATTGGTTAAGGTCATACCTGGAGAAAATGAGGGATATTATAGTAATTATGAGAATAAATATACGGTGTTAATGCATATAATCTATATGCTCTCCACAAGTTTGACAATTCATTAATACATTGGTTAAGGTCCTACGTCCTGGAGAAAACGTACAAGAACCTATATAATCATTTTAAATATAAAGAATTGTTATCATTATAACCTCTTCCAACCATATGCAATTCTTATAAAGATAAAAGGAATTTGAACCAACATTAATAACCTATCAATTTCAGACTTGTATTATACCATTGAAACTATTCTTCTAATGATAATCTGATAACTTGTTTAAGGGACCATATGAATATGATGTGACCCTGACCATCTCCTCCTAAGTATAATTTTTAACCTACAATGTCAACCCTCCATATCTTTATATTTATCAAACAAATTATAGGTATATTATACCTAGTAAAGTAGGTGTTAATGTTGATGGAAAGGACACGTTTAATTTTTCTAAATCCTACAACACTTGTTATATGAATTTGTGAACCATGACAATCTTGTAGCTAGATCAGAGAAAAATATGCAGGATATATAAATCCAAAATTTATTCTAATCTATCCTTAACTAGTATTCCCTTAACCATCAGATCCCTAACTGATCAAAATGAGTGACATCAATCAATGAAGTAACATATGCTACCTTAAAGTATGGACATAATTGCAAAGGAGGCAAAGTTGTCATTTATCTTGCACTAGTACTGGAGCATATGAAGGAAAATGGTTGTGATCAACCAAATATTCATAGTTACATTAATAATCCTTTGATGAATTGATTTCATAAGGAAAATGACTTGATGCAAATAAGGAGGTTGAGAGGGTATACCATGAAATCGACCATGTATATTAGCCTATTGTGGTGGATGACATGAAGTTAAATAATGTAATAACCATGGACTATAAAGCATTGATTGTGATGTTTATTTGTAGAAGGATGGGGCAGTGAGTTTGTTTCAATGTATTCAAGTGCACTAGTAATAAATTTTATAAGCTTATAACCACATAAGGGATGTGATCATTAACTTCATCTGAGGTTAGATGTTGAGGTTACAATATCCAAACATAGTATTATTTTTACTCGATCGGTATCTAGTATGACATGCATTTATACGTAGGTGGATTTATCGCTTACTTGATCAAATTACTTATATATATTCATTAAAGGTCCCCTCTCAATAAGTAAGGATACCATAAGGATAAAATAACTGTACTAAATTAGTCTATTTTGATAGAATCTCTTATGCTTCTACACAAGATATATATTTTCTCTTTGATCTGCTATTTGTAACTATAACTGGAATCATAATTATTTGATTCATTATTTTTTATTGCCTTACAAAGAGATCTATGATCATATGCAATATTCAAACAATTTTATCTTGTTTTTTTCTTGGTTGGATTTATAATCTCTCTTATTATGGAGATCATATGAGCTAAAATTTCTATGGTGGTATGACTTACAAATATCCTTTCTTAATTGACATATATATTAGGTAATGAGGGATATTATAGCAATTATGAGAAGAAATATATGGTGTTAATGCATATAATCTATATGCTCTCCACAAGTTTGACAATTCATTATACATTAGTTAAGGTCCTACGTCATGGAGAAAACCTACAAGAACCTATATAATACTTTTAATTAATATTAATAATTGTTATCATTATAACCTCTTCCAACCATATGCAATTCTTATAAAGATAAAAGGAATTTGAATCGACATTAATAATCTATGTATTTCAAACCTGTATTATACCATTGAAACTATTCTCCTAATGATAATCTAATAACTTGTTTGAGAGACCATATGAATATAATGTGACCCGACCATCTCCTCCTAAGTATAATTTTTAACCTACAATGTCAACCCTCCATCTCTTTATAATTATCAAACAAATTATAGGTATATTATACCTAGTAATGCAGGTGTTAATGTCGATGGAAAGGACACCTTTAATTTGTCTAATTCCTAGAACACTTGTTATATGAATTTGTGAACCATGACAATCTTGTAGCTAGATTAAAGAAAAAGATGCAGGCTATATAGATCCAAAATTTCTTATAATCTATCCTTAACTAGTATTCCCTTAACCATCATATCCCTAACTGATCAAAATGATTGACACCAATCAATGAAGTAACATATACTACATTGAAGCATGAACATAATTGCAAAGGAGGAAAAGTTGTCATTTATCTTGCGCTAGTATTGGAGCATATGAAGGAAAATGGTTGTGATCAACCAAATATTCATACATACATTAATAATCTTTTGATGAATTGATTTCACAAGGAAAATGACTTGTTACAAATAAGGATGTTGAGAGGGAATACCATGAAATAGACCATGTATATTAGCCTATTGTGGTGGATGACATGAAGTTAAATAATGTAATTAATAGCCATGGTTTATAATGCATTGATTGTGATGTTTATTTGTAGAAGTATGGGTGCAATAGTGATTTTGTTTCAATGTATTCAAGTGCACTAGTAATAAATTTTATAATCTTACCACATAAGGGATGTCATTAATTTCATCTGAGGTTAGATATTGAGGTTAATTACAATATCCAAACATACTATTATTTCTACTCGGTATCTACTGCATGCATTTATACATAGGTGGATTTACTGGTTACTTGAACAAATTACTTATATCTCATTCAAGGTCCCATGTCAATAAGTAAGGATACCATAAGGATAAAATAATTGTACTAAATTAGTCTCTTTCCCCAAACTCTCTTATGATTCTACACAAGATATATTTTTTCTCTTTGATATGCTATTTGTAACTACTGGCATCATGATATGACTCATTATTTTTTCTTGCCTTACAAAGAGATCTATCATATGCATTCAAACCATTTTTTCTTGTTTTTTTCTTGGTTGGATTTATGATCTCTCTTGTTATGGAGATCATATGAGCTAAAATTTCTATGGTGATATGCCTTACAAATCTACTTTCTTAATTGACAAATCAATTAGGTAACGATGGATATTAGAATAATTAGGAGAAGAGATATACGATGTTGCATTTAATCTATATGCTCTCCACACATTTGACAATAATTCATTAATACATTGGTTAAGGTCCTACCTGGAGAAAACCTACAAGAACCTATATAATATATCCTTTTAAATATTAAGAATATTTATCATTATAACCTCTTCCAACCATATGCAAATCTTAGAAATATTATAAAAGGAATTTGAACCATTAACCTATGTATTTTAGACCATTATTATCAAACAAATTATAGGTCTATTATACCTAGTATTGTAGGTGTTAATGATGGAAAGGACACCTTTCTAATTCCTACAACACTAGTTATATGAATTAGAGAACCATGAAAATATTCATGTAGCTAGACCAGAGAAAAATATGGCTATATAGATACAAAGTTTCATCTAATCTATCCTTAAGTATTCCTTTTACCATCATCCCTAGCTGAAAATGATTGTCTTATCCAAACACAGTTTTATTTCTAGTCGATATCTACTGCATTAACTAGGTGGATTCACCGGTTACTTGATAAATTTACTTATATATCATTCAAGATCCCATGGAAATAAGTAAGGATACCATAAGGATAAAATAATTGTACTAAATTAGTCTATTTCCATAGACTCATGATTCTACACCATACATTTTCTCTTTTATATGCTATTTGTAACTACTAGCATGATATGACTCATTATTGTTTCTTGCATTACTAAGAGATCTATCATATGGATTCAAACAATTATTTCTTGTTTTTTCCTTGGTTGGATTTATGATCTCTCTTCTTATGTAAATAATATGAACTAAAAATTCTATGGTGGTATGCCTGACAAATCAAATTAATTGACATATCAATTAGCTGGTAACCAAGGATATAAGAATAATGAGAAGAGATATACGGTGTTACATTTAATCATGCAATGCCAATCTATAGCCTCTAGCTCATTTATGTATTTGCATTGTTCAATGAACCATTTTAGTGGTGGAAGTGTATTAGTTTTTACAGATGCTTACATCAGAATTTCTATTTAATTAGGTCATTGGAGAGTCAACGACAGGTGGCATATGAAATTATTGAACCAAGTGATTTCTAATAATGTTATGGCCATTGTAGTGGACCTTTGACTAATTTACTCACTCCCAAGTGATATTTCTTGAGCTCTAAAGGAATTGAAGTTTCCCATACCTTCCAAGCCATTAAATGAGGTGATCAAAGTTATTTCTAACTCCTCCTAAAAATACATTGATATGTTAAAATGGTGGTGACAACTTTAACATATTGATCTCCTATCATACTAACAACATATATTAGTTAGTATACAGGTTGGGATATCTCCACATTAGAAACATATTTAACCCATAGAGCCTCTGTACACTATTAGTTATAAAAATCATTGACAAGCAATAGATTAGAAGCTAGAAACACTTATGCAATAATTAAAATAAGAATATAAGAAACTAGGACTCCCTAGCGCCATCCCCATACCATATTCTATAATAAGGTTTATCCCAAGGGGGTCTTTCTATGAGTCTAGAAAGTAACAATATTATATTATACCTATGATTATAGGTTCATGCCGTGGTTATACATACAACAAATTTTCAGGCCCATCTAGATATAAGATGCGAAAGATTCATGCATATTCTCTTTTTCATCTTTTATAGTGTTTATGTTTTTGAAAAAAAAGGAGTAACAAAGGGGCCAATTTTATCTTGTGGAGGTCATATTATTCATTTGTTGGCTGAGTTTGGACTGCATGGATGGGCTGTGACATCATCTGGAGAGGACATAGTCTTGTTTGTGAGGATGATTTTCTAACTGTTGGAGAAGACATAGTCTTGTTTGTGAGTAGGATTTACAGTTCCACATCTACAGTGATCCACATGGTTCATCTGGGACAATATAAATGGTTTTTACAGCAAAAATGGGAGCTGTAATCCATATTGACACCTCCAGGAATCTACTAGAGCTTTGTTGGGTAATCTTCTTGTTACGACTGTGCATGACAGTTCTGGGTAGTGAAGAAGGGCACTGCAACATAATAATGAGAAGAAGACAACGTGGGTTGTTTTGAGGAGCAGGGTAGGGAAGACACCAAATAAAAATTGAGACACCATAAATCATTGTGCTACAGGAAGCTACATGTTAGAGTTAAATTAATTTTAGATTTGTTTGTCCACCTTAAAACTGCTGTTACATTCATTGCAAACTAAAAGTAATAAGAATATGTGTAACGTCTCCAACCCTCTGAATGACAAAGAGGATGCTACCGATGTTGCTATCTACCCGAGCAACTAGCCCCATGAACATGAAACATAAAAATGCATTGAACTAACATACATAGATGCATGACAAATGCAGTTATACAACAGAAGAAAATTCATTCATTCAAGCATTAATCATATTCACCATAATTCATTAAAACAATATATACAGTTCCAGGGATTAATACATAAGGAATACTTATATTTGAGTGAAGCTCCATTCAACTAGCTATGTCCCTGCAATGTTCCACCCAACCATAGGTTAGTGTGCTCCTTAATCTCATAGCAACATTGCCACCCCTGAGCTGGGCATGATTCCCCAAGGAAAAATGAAACTAAGCAGACTCACACATAGCCAAAGATATGTCAAAATCAGTGAAGCAAAAGCTATGCTTGGGTTTATCAGACTGCCAATGGGATGGTAAGGTTTGTTTGCTAAGCTATTGAGCTCAAACATAGAGCTTTGGACACCTACACAAGATCTGTCTTGGCTTTTCCAACACGTACACACCGAACACAAGGAATCATCCCCTTATCTACTATACAGTCCCTTAGGCTATGCATTCCCTTCCAGTGCTATTCAGGTTGTACAGTAAGGAATAATCCACCCTCAATATCTCTTAGTGAGGTTCCTCATGCACTAGGTTTATCAAGAATTATACCTCTTCCACTCCTAACTGGATTCAACCAAATAAAAGAGCATAACAACTCAGACCAAGGAAAGGATGCACCTACAATAAAATACCAATCGATGGTATTTAGAAAAAATGTTGGGAAACCCAAAAACAGATTAATAGATGGAGAAAACAATTCGATGTCCAAATGATTTTCCAAGGAGGGTAAGAACAACCCCTAACAACAAATTCGATTGCTAGGGACGTTTTGGCCCTAACATGGCCAAAAACGAAATAAATACACAACAATTACAGTGCTGGCCATGGACAAAAACGTACCAGGAGCTAAAATCAGAGAGGATAAGTGGTTCAAATAGCACTAGGAGCCAAAACTGATTTCAGCAAATGTAAATTGGCTTCACGTGGGAAAAAATGGCCTCCAAGGACCACAAAAAAGCGTGAATCTTCTTTGCCTGTGAATTCTGAGGAAATTTATGGCATTACAAGGACCAAATGACTACCATAAACTCCCATAATGAAAATATTTCTTTCCCACTTGCTGAACAACACCAAAAATAGATTTCTGGGCATGTAAGATGAGGAAAATGAGAAAAAACGTTAGGGTAAAACAACTCCCAAGATTTCCCTGGGTGAGCAAATGAGGAACGTGGGTGGATTGGCAAATGGGCATGCATTTTGGATGTTTTCTTTCCCCAAAAGTAAAAAACGATTTTCCCCAAAAATTGGTTTTCCCCAAATTCGAAATTCATGCCCATACTCTTCCCATCCCCATGCAATAACTACTTCAACCAATTTCTGGTAGAATTAAATGATTGGGTGAAAGAGACAATAAAGGTAGTTGACTGATTCATGGGTTCTCCCTTTGACATTTGGATTTTCCCCATTGGCCCCAAAGGTTAAATATTACCCCCTCCTTATCCTTAGGAAAATCATGCCCCCATCTCATCATTTGTTGCATAGACATAGCTTGTTGGGTTTTTTAATTAAATTGCATATTTACATGATGTTAAAATTATATTGTGCCGGATAGCATGAGATATACCTTTGGAAACAATTTTAATCGTTGGAACATAAAACGATAAATCGATGGTGGGGTTTTGCCTTTAGCTCCACACCACGATTAATTACCATATATACATCATATACATTTTTAATGCAAAAGGGGTCAAAACCAGGGTGTTACAATATGATATTTATGGTTTATTTTACTTGTTATTTATGCAAAGCAATCTCTATTGCATTTACTGTTCACTGTTTGCGCTACAAAAATACAGATATGAATATTATACTCAATATACACATAAGATGGTGCTGATTTGTGTACAGACTTCAAAACCCTTGAGATCCAAAACAAAATCTATGTGTTAAACACCTTTCCGCACTATCTAACTTTCTTATGTAATAGAATTCTAGGTTTCCGCATGTTCCCTTCTGTAGCATAATTCTTTCCAGAAGGGGGGAATCAAAAGTCAGCTTTTCAACTTTGTACACTTCCGAAAAAAGAGTTTTTGCACAATGCTTCTTCCCCATCGTCGATCTCGATCATTGATCTATCAATTTCACGGCCATCATGAGTGTTCGTACAACTTACCTTTTTAGGTAGCGAAATGGACTTCTGATCATTCAATCAATGTCCCCACCAAATCAACGGTGGATTCTAAAATTTATTAAGCGCATTCCATAGAATATAACGCACATAAAAAGTTTTTCAAAGCTTGCAACTTCTCCTGGTGATATCATTATAAACCGTCGATCTTCCCCACGATCAATCCCCACCCTATGATCCTGTTTTATTTGAGCGACTGGTTAAGGTTTAACCCTCTACAAAGATTCACTTAATTGATCACTATCAGGATAAATTCTTCTCTGCAATTTGGAAAATATGGCAATCGAAAGCCACATTTTTAGACACAGGGTTATATGGAGTGAATGCGGGATGAATTCATACTTCTATAGAATTATATGAAGACATGAAATCCATCAAAACCACACGCATAGTCTAATCCCTTGAGATTAGACTCTCAGATAATTCCACTTGTTCACTCCTCGCTCAGTCTTCAGTGCACTTCTCATTCCTCCATTCATGCTATGTGGAATTTCTCTCCCTCTCAAGCTCTATGAGCTAATCAAAGCTTATTTGAGCTATCTTGTAACCTCTATGACCTATCCTAAGCAATGATCAAATTTGAAGGGTGGGTCTTAATTTCAATTGGAAGGGAATTTATTCTCTCAGCCCTTCAGAGATGAAGGGAAATATAAATAATTGTCCTTTAATTGACATGTCTAAATTAACCAAACCTTTTCACCAAAAAAAATGCAAAAAACAAATATTGTTTTTCAGTGCTTGTTGTGAAAGCATACATGTATGTGATGGAGGAGCCTAACTCAATTGAATCCTTGCAACTCACTACATGTCTGAGTCTCAACAATCCTTTTAAATTGAACCAGAATACCAAAATAAGTTTATTAATGGCTAGATTTGAGAAAGTTATAGGTGTGTGTAATTAAGTGCTTGGGGATCTAAAATTTGTTGTGTTTTGTACCAATCCACGGTTCACTGAATCGAGAATCATCAGTAGGAATTCAAATTATTTAATGAAAACAATTAATGTGTATAACCTCTATGCCTAAAACATTTTCCATGCTGATGTAGGCCACTACCCTCTTTATTGTCTTACCAAAAGGCATGATAATGAGCAAGAAGACCTAAAATTATGGACTTCACCTTCAAAGAATGCCTTGCAATCACATTGGTAAGGAGTGATAAGAAGATCAGAACCATCCAACATGTCAAATCTTAGTTGATACTGTTAATTAAAGACTTATAAGGTAAATTTAATATAATAATTACAGTTGTATCTTACTCTTTACATCTTTACACATTTAATATTTTATGATTGTCTTTGGGCCCTGACCCAATTCGTATTATAATGTGCAGATGTGCTGGAATAATAATCCTTAGTTATGACTATGCGATGCAGATTTAAAGAGAAGAGGATGTAAAGACAAGTAATTTTTATATGTATTTTGGTAGTGCTGAGGACAAATGCTGTGAGAGGCATCAAATCAGGGGTTTCATTAGTTGCATAAGTAGTCCAATAAAGGGTAGTGACCCATGTACTAGACCTCACACAGATTGCCATCCATACTAACAGATCACGACCTAGTCCAATAATACACAATTATGCTACCAACAAATTTACACACCTCATGACACCCTTAGTAACCCATAGTAGGTCATGGTACCTTCATACATAGGATTGGGACACTTAACAGTCCTCAAGGCACTTTCATCCAGTCACGACAGTCCTATCAAGCTTAAGACATGTCATAAAATCCCTAAGCAGGCTCAAGACAGGTCATGGTTTTCTCTAGAAAGCATTAGCATAATTTACACATATGAAAATGACGCAAACAAGAAACAGAAACTGAATATGAACACTGTGATGAATCTCAGAAACTCAAAAAAACACTTTTCATTAACACTTCCAAGAAATTTTACAAAGCTACAATCCAAGCACAGAGGCTTAAAAAATGAAAGTCGAACCCTTCCTCCTCCATAGAGGTTACATTTATAGTGCAATTTACCCCCGAGATGTATCTCAAAATAGGGCATCAAAATTAGTTACATTGCGAGAATGAACCCCGAAAGTACGTTCTAAATCCTAACAAACTCTGATGTGGCATATGCGTTGTGCCCACAAAACATTTTGGGAAGCCACACTGTGCTGCACGTGACCAATCAAAAAGGGAAATATCGACATCTGGGGCTTTCTGGCTCCCTTGATGAAAACGACAACTCCGAGCATATTTTTAACAGACTATGGCTGACTCAACTACTGGTGGGCCTTCCAGGATGATGATTGATCACTCTATGTATATCTTTCCATTGCTGAAATGTAGGGGTGGCCAACTCAAATAGATCCTTTAGGATACCATCCAGGTCAATCAGGGGGGTATGGCCAATAGCAGGGAGATCTGATTTGACAGTCATGAGTTTTGCGATCAGATCAAAGTCCTTACTGATTTTATCGATGATTACCTATCCCTTTAGCCCACCATTCATACCCTCAAAATTTTCATGGTTTAGTCTTTCCTCCTGCAGCAGTTCGACATATTTTCTCTAAGGGATCAACCTCCCATCTGGACCACAAAACTCAAGCAACCTTTTCTGAAAAAGGGGCTGGAACAATTTGTTGAAATTTTCTACCCCTTACTGAATAATGTTAATCCTAGTAAGTGCATTTTGCAACATGTTGTTCTTTGTGGCCATCCTCCTTGCTACCACAAGAACTGATATCCTGTCAGTAATCCCCAGGGAAATTAGTTCTTCCCCAGAGGCTGAGTTCAGAACAACAATCGCCTTCTTGGCCTCCTCCCTAGGAATTTATGATAGACTTTCCTATAGGGCTTTACATCTTCTGCTTGCATCCATAGCATCCTATTTATGCTCATCCACCATGAACAAATGATTTTCTAATGACGACATCTCCTTTATCACTGCGTCCTAGAGAAAATGTTTATCCCCTTGCAGGGGAATTCGGACTATGACCCTTTCCTCAAACCTGGTTACTTTCTCTTTTAGTGTCATGATCTCTTTAGTAGTGTCTTCACTTTCCTTAGCAATGATCCTGTCCTTGAGCTCTTGATTGGCCTCCTTCAATTGAGTGATTTGCAGGTCCTTCAGAGACATTTCAGACATATCTTTGATCGCCAGAGTGGTGGGTGATCTCTCCTTAGGGGTTCTATAGTAATTTAATTCATCAATTCTCTTCTACATAATTTGCTTCCCTTCTTCCCATGTGCACTTGTCAGCATTCGGCATAGCAAGGAGACCTTTCAGATCCAAAAATTCATGCTTTAGTGCCTCAATCTCCCCTTCTAACAAAACATGTCTGAGGAGATAGCTGGATGTATTTCATAGGTTTCTTGATTTTATTTTTGTAAGACTGTATCTTGGCCAGTGGATTAGCTGGTAAAATAGCATGCTCTATTTCCACTAGCTGCTTAGATGCAAGGGGCTGCTGTAAAGCGTTCTATGCTATTAAGTTTGCCACTTGGTCTATCAGGAGTTTCACCTGCAGGTTCCATGCCTTGTTTGTTTCCTTTTCCTGCTTCAATTGGGTCTCTAGTTTAACCACCCTTTTCTGGGACTTGAGATGGGATAATGCCTCCTTAGTCAGATCAACATAGATGAGATCACTAACTCCCTTATGGAACACAATCTTATCTCGGATTGAGAACTGATCCATCTTAAACTCGACCTCTGAAACTCCTTCCTCATCAGTGATGGCTAGGATCAGGGAGTTTGTTGTAAGATTCATGGCAGTAGTGAAAGATACTTTACTACCTGATAGCTTTCTTAGCTCCTTGGACTGATTCTGATTCTCAGCCTTGGATTTCTCTTTGAGCTGCCCATAGGTGGTCGACATTTGATTTTTAGTCTTAAATTTCCCTTCAACAACAGAGGAAAAATAATACTTCTGATAATTCAGTAAGGACTCCTCACTTTCTTTATTCATTGATTGCATGGTTCTTCAGGGAATTCTCTTTGAGTGTGTAGTGGCTGGATTTACAACCACTAGTTGCTGCTCGATCACCATTTGATTTGCAACCTTTCCCCCAATAAGGTTTACTGAATCAAGCTCCTCCTCTATTGATGTTTTGAGGGAATCATATTCAAAATTAAACTCCTGCTCCAAGTTGATTACGTTCTCCTCTACTTCTATCCTAAGCTTCTTCCTAGGGGTTTGTTCATTGCATTTCATGTCCTCCACCTCTGACCAAGACCTTTTGCTACAACCTTCACCGTTTAGGGGAAAGGGAGTAGCTAGGACCGTACCTTGCACTTCTTTAGGAGCCTGGATTTTCTTTGTAGGAATCCAATCAAAATCATAGGCAAGACAATTTGCCTCTTGGGACAAGTCAGGGATCATGGAGTGAATAAAGGCTGACCTTTGCACTTGGACCCTCCTATGGAAAATGATCCCCTTAGGATTGTAATTATGTGCATGAGTCACCTCAAACTTCACGGCCTTAAAAAATTTCTCCACCATTGGTAACACTGTTGGCTTCTTCACAACGAAGGGCCTGAAATTAATAGGGTATTTGATCCAAGAGTCCTTCATGTGCGCAATAAAATGGTCCTCATCAGCAGAAATCCTCTACCTGATCAAATCTAGTGCGAATACTGAGGCAGTTCGGTAAACTGGTAGCATGAAAGGGGTAGTAGAAAAACCATATACGCTAATAACTGAATATGTCGGCATCAAGAACCAATCTCCAATACTATCTTTCTCCAAGGAAGCTTTCATGTCTTCTGATATCCTTTTCTCTTTAGGGTCGAATAGTGTGCAGATGCTGAGGACAATTCTATCAATGAATAGGGTGTAAGGCTAGTCCTGGAACTTCTAGACAGACCGGGGCCAGTATTTGAACACCTCTGGATCCATGAACTCAAGGGTTTGCTAGTTGGAACTGGCTATGATGGAAAATAGATACACCTGGTATCTAAAGTGCTTATCCAAATCAAAATTCTCAAGCCGAGAATTGATTTCTCTGGCCAATATGTAATCGAACTTAATTCTTGATGCAGATTGACTCAGGTAAAGGAGAATGCCTAGCATTACTTTAGAGACCATGCTATTGCTATCAAGACCAAGGATTTGACTCAAGAGGGAGATGGATGATATGACAGGCTTTATGAATAATTTGGAGGAGAGTGGGGTGATAAGGGTCTCTGAGGGAACTGGGGTGTTCCAAATGGTCTGGAACAATTTATTCTTGGATTCTATGTTGGTTTTCCTGAACACCTGCAAAACCTCTGATTCGATGAAGGGGATCAAGGCCTGACACTGGGCTTCAGAGAGACCCAGGGTAGCCCTAATAGCTTCTAGTGTAATTTTTCAAACAACATGGGAGTGGTTATCATGTAAGATGACCTTCCCAGTGGGGGAATAATTGGAGGCTACCCTTTGGACAATATCTTGGAAATTGGGCAATTGTTCTAATGTGAGCCCAATTAAGGATGACTTTAAATTTACAAACAGTTTCGACTGGTCTCTAGAAGGTGACAACAAAGCATTTTGGGCATCATTGATAGAGGACAACAGTAAACAAGGATCATAAGAGTCGTAAAGTCGATCTTAGATGATCTCCTCAGAAGGATGAAGGATTTTTGCATACGAGGCCATGGCAGAACTGTCGAAAGGGTTGATAAATGATGAACGAGTACCTAGTGGTGACGGTCGACACTTCTGGAGGTTGCAGTTGTATCCAACTGACTCGTGTTTGGAAGACATTGGATTTGCAGGGTGGTGGGACTACTAATGAGCTGTTAATGTCAAGCTGATTAGCCTTATAAACCATAGCGCTCCCTAAAAGTGACATTTGTACCTCCAATCTTCTAGTGCAATATCCAATGGGGAGAGGCCCACCAGATTTCACAAATTTGTTTATTTTCTTCAGAGTTATATTAATGGGTCATAATCTTAAATATCTTGGCTTTAATATAAAAACCAAAATATTATGTAATTGATATTTGTATTTGGTTATTATAAGTTGGAAGCTTGTATGGTGTAATATATGGTTGTCATGTGTTGTCATGTGCTGGTAAAGGCTATTTTGGAATGCGTATGGGTGTACTACATGAATATTCCTAACAGTATATTGGAAGGAAGTTGAGAGGCAAACTCTAGAGGAGCTAATTCGAGAAAGTGGGTTGGTTTCATTTTCAAATGACCAAAAGAAGGGATTGGCGGATTTGAAAACGAGGTATACTTTTTATGTTTGATTGTTCAATATGATATTTTATAACATCTGTCTTCATTGTAATTTGTAGTGGTTTTTTCTTACGTGATGTGAAAATTGTTTTTTTTGTCGGATGTCAAAGGAATATCAAGTCGGGGTTGAAGAATTCATAGAGTTTTCAAAAAATCATTCAGAGGATAATAACACCACAAGATGCCCTTGTAAAAAATGTTGCAATGTTGCAGTATTGATGTTTGAGGAAGTACAAGACCACTTGATGATTCATGGTATACTAAGTTCATATAAAACTTGGTTTTTCCATGGAAAGAGGCTTCCTACTCAAGACTATAAATTTGACAAGAGCAAGAAATGCCACACAACAGAGATGCATGATTTTCCTTGAGAAATTACATGTGGTGATGAACACATAGTTGGACATCAATATGATAATCATAATGATGAGTTTGCAACATTGCTTACAAATGATACTGAAGTTCTTGAGAATGACGATCATAATGAGGCAACCATGGTTGATGATCACATGGTTGAAATGGTGAATGATGCTTATCAATATTATAATGAGAATCTAGATGTGAATTGTGAAAATGACCAAGTAGAATCAATGGAAGAAAAAAATGATATCAATCAATATCTAAAGTTAATTGAAGATGCCAAGGCACCATTGTACCCAAGTTGCACTAGTTTCACTAAGCTACTGGCCACTGTGAAATTGTATAACCTTAAAGTGAGAAATGGATGGTATGATACAAGTTTCAACCAGATGTTGAAGTTGCAAAGAGAAATGCTTCCAACAGGAAACACACTTCCAGAATCTACATATGCTGCAAAAAGTTTGATTGAATCATTGGGGTTGGACTATGAAATGATACATGCATGCCACAATGATTGCATTCTATATTGGGGTATATATGAAAAAATAAATGAATTCCCAACATGTGGTGAATCAAGATGGAAGGTTGATGCTCATTTTGGAAAGGTGCATACATGTGTCCCAACCAAAGTGCTGAGGTATTTACCTATAGTGCCAAGGTTGAAGAGAATGTACATGTATGATTTTGAACTCTTATAATTCCACTATATCATACACCTTCATGTACTACCAACCTACTACAAAATCATCTTCTTTAATCTACTAAGTATTTCAATGTATATATGATTCTTTATGTTTTTTTTACAACTCTACATATATTTAAGAGAAAATGAGGTGGCATCATGAGAATGCAAGGATGGAATAATGCGCCACCCAGTTGATAGACTAGCATGGAAAAGTATAGATTCTAAATGGCCTGATTTTTCAACGATCCTCACAATGTACAAATTGCAATGGCAGTGGATGGATTTTATCCTTTTGGAAGCTTGCATAGTATTCACAGTGTATGACTAGTAGTACTATTCACATATAACCTTCCAACATGGTTATGCATGAAAAGGAGCTTTTGTTTGTTGTCGTTGTTAATACATGGTCCCAAGAAACCAGGAAATGATGTAGATGTTTATTTGGAACCATTGGTAAATGAAATAAAACTAACATGGGATGAACGAGCAAGAACATATGATGCTCATTCAAGGTCATTCTTTAATATGAAGGCTATATTGATGTGGGTAATCCATGACTTTCCTGCTTATGGAAATATGGCTGGTTGCACGACTAAAGGTTTTTGTGCATGCCCTATATGTGGAAAGAACACAGATTCAATGTATCTCAAATATAGTAGGAAGTGTGTGTACATGGGACATAGGAGATATCTTCCAATAAATCATAAGTATTGTTCACAAAAAGGATGATTTAATGAGAAGTCTGAGCATCTCATTGCACCTACAATTGTACAAGTGTCAGATATTTTTACAGAAACAGAAGGAAGGGAAGAGAAATGGAGAAATTCTAAAAGTACAAAAAGAAAGCGAAATTTTAAAAAAGGTGAAAATTCAAAGGCTGACATGTGGAAGAAGAGGTCAATTCTTTTCAATTTACCATATTGGGAGGTATGTGCACACATTAACTTAAGGCCTAAAATGTACGATGCTTGAAGGATTTCATTGTGTTTAATTGGAATATATTGTATAGTTTTTCTTTGATGTTATAATTCATTGATTTTTTATATGGTTGGATGCAGAAACTCCTAGTGCATCACATTTTAGATTTAATGCACATAGAAAAAAATGTATGCAGAATTTTTTTTTGGAACCCTTATGGATATAAAAGATAAATCAAAGGATGGGAAAAATTCTCATGATGACTTACAATAGTTGGGTATAAGGAAGTCACTGTGGCCAGAACAAAAAGGCAAAAAATATTTCTTCCACCAACACCACACACTGTTTCAAAAAACGAGAAAGAGATTCTTTGCTGTGTTTTGTTCACGTTAAAAGTTTCACATGGATACAGTTCAAACCCTAGAAATAATGTATCTATGAAAGATATCAAGCTTCATAGTATGAAAGCACATGATTTCCATGTTCTCATGCAACAAACCCTTCCAGTAGCATTGCGCCATGTGCTACCCAAAGCAGTTCGAAACACTATTTGCAGGTTTTGCTTCATTTATAGGCAAATTTGTGCAAAATTGGTGGATCCAACAGTTCTTGATAATCTACAAGATGATGTTGTGGAAAATTTGTGCTTACTCGAAAAATATTTCCCCCCTTCATTCTTTGATATAATGATACATTTGACTGTACACTTGGTACGAGAGATACGTTATTGTGGACCAGCTGCATATCGATGGATGTACCCTTTTGAAAGGTCACCAAAATTTTATCAAGTGCAAATCCACATAAATTCCAACATTTTATGTGCATATAATAATAATACATTACTAGCAACTCTTTATTCATACTTTTAATTTCACTACAAATTGTGTTTTTTTATAGGAACATGAAAGTTTTCAAATTTATGTGAAAAATAAGAATAGGCCCGAAGGCTGCATAGCTGAAAACTACACTGTGGAGGAATCCATAAAATTTTGTGTTGGATATGTTGAAGGTATGGAATATATTCAAAGAATTCCTAGTAGAAATGAAGCTTGGTATGATGAAGAAGGAGAGGTTGGACAATATGGGAAGGCCTTATCTAGTGGAACTTCTATTGAATTAGATAAAACTAGTTCTTTACAAGCCCACAGATGGGTCTTGAACAACATAGATGAAATTCAAACTTGGATAGATTAAGTAATAAGAACATCCTTATGAAATCATTTTTTATTATAATATATCACAATATTTTCATAAATTTTTTATTCACATTACTTGAAAATAGGATGCACTTGACATAAATTGCCAATAATAACTTCCAAGCACAAAAAGATGAAGTCTTACTACAAAAGCTCCACAACCAACATTTTAGTGATTGGTTAAGAAAACAGGTAATGATATGTTCTTCATATTAGATTTAATTGAAATTCATTGATGAAGAATATTATGACATATGAAGGTGAGATTCTTTTAATATATTTTGAAATTCAATGGTTTTGTAACGACATTTAAAAATTTACAGGTGGAAGGAAAAGAAAACATTTATGATACCCTTGAATGGTTGGAACATGGCCCAAGGACATATGGAACTAAGTATGATGGATACTTAATCAATTTCAAGTTAAAAGCATAGAAAATGTCAAGGCCACCCAAAATAGTGGTGTGTGCATAGATGCACAAACCTTAATGAGATCAAGTGCAAAGGATAAAAACCCTATACTTCAAACGACAACATATTATGGAGTGATTCAAGAAATAATGTTATTGGACTACTATTTGGTGTAGTATCCACTATTCAAATGTGATTGGATAGATGTACACATGAATAATGGAATGAAAGTTGATGAACTTGGTTTCACCATGTTGAATCTGAAGAGATGCTTGAGTAAGGATAGAGTGCAAGATGATCCATTTATTTTAGCATCACAAGCGAAACATGTATTTTATGTACAAGATCTGGTAGAGAATGACTGGTGTGTAGTTTTGACATTCCCTCCGAAGGGACCAAGAAATTTTAATAGATATATATGAATTGGAGTATGCAGATTTATCAAGTGTTGCAGATTTTGAAGGGATGAAATGTAAAGTGGATGAAGCTATAGGTGATGGTGGCATGGATTATGTTTGACAAGATTGTGAAGGCACATGGTTGGATGTTGTTCATTAAGTAACATGCATGATTTATTTTTCAATTGTCATTTAAGTTGTATTTGTGAAAATTTATATCTTAGATTATTACTTGGATTTACCTTTCATGCATATATTTCTTGTTTTGCTACTATTTATGCATGGATCTTATCTGATTATTCTGTTATGTAACTTTAATTTATTTTTATAGTAGATAGATTGGGTGTGGGGAATTGAGAGTGATGTGAAGGGGGGGGGCATATGAGCTTCAACCTTCATGTGGTTGGACCTATTTAGTAGAGAATAAGATATTCTTGAAACCAAGAGAAGCTCATTTAGGTATTTTCATCTCACTTTTTTATCATTTCATATATGTTATGTATTTTTTTACATTTCTATCAATGGATTATATGAACATACCATTTTGGCATGATATGCGCAGGTCTTCGCAGTGGAAAGGAATATAATGAAAATTTGTATCGTTCTCTAATGCATATTTGTAAGTTATCACCATAACGATTTTGTCAATCAGATATCTTATTGTTGTTTCATTTATTATAACGTGTTCATTTCTTCATTTTAAGTACAGTTGCACTTGTCTATTTTATGAAATGATTTTATTGCACATTTGTTGAAGGAAATAAGTTGATTACAGAATAGCTATTGACAACGGGTAGGTAATGTAATGAACAATATTGAAAGTATTTGATTATAACAAATTTAATTACACCATATTTATTACAACCATAAGTATACACCACTGATGGTGTAACAACTAATTTCTTAGAAATATTTGTGTAAAGCATAGAGGACGCCAAGATCATCAGGCGTTATTGGCATCAGAGCTGAACTTTGAGGTATAGATCCTTATTATCAATACAATTTCAACATTTTGTGGGAGTATCACCTATGGGTTTCCTTTTAGGCATTGGGAGAATCACCTATAGGTCTCCTGAAGCTACTCTGACCACTATTAAAGGATTTCACATAGGTCTTCTAGCCCCCGAGACTAACCTTGAAACAGGGCCAGAAGTTAGTTATAATTTCGATAAAAAAAAAACTTAACAACATAGGATGTGGCGCATTCACTGTGATTATCACACACAAAACAAAACATTATGGATCGATGCACATGCTGGTCTTAAATGATAGTGCAACGTCTTCAATTTTGAGGCTCGCGTTTATTGAAAATGACGGCTGAGGATGTCTGTGGCAGCTGGCTGCTAACTGGATTTGAGTTATTTCTTCAGTTGTTGAATATGAAATGTGTCTTTTCCTTTTTGGGCCTTTTGTGTTCATTCTGTGCTCAATGTCATTGTTCTTCCTATGTCCATAGTTGGAAGGAAGGTTTTTGTTCCTTCTGTGTTCAACTCTCTACCCCGTGCCTTCCTGTGCTGGTAAGACTATTATTTGCGAGGACTTGGGGAAGGACTGCACTGTTTTTGATAGTAACAAGTATTTGAGGAAGCTTGTCAATCTTGTGCTTCTCTTCTCCTAGGAGGAGGGTCCTCCTATAGGTCATACGGTGTGACACCTCCATGGATTCGTCATTACCCCAGCTAAAGTTGGCAAGTGGAATTCACAATGATGATGCCAGAGGTACTCAACCTCCTCTCCTCCCGATCGAGCATTTACTCCAATGGGTTTCCTCTAGTAATGGTCACCACGTGCTGAGATTATGGATACAATGACCACTTTCAGAGGTTTTGGAGGGATACCCATTGGACAGGAAATTCCAGGCACAACACCCATGGGGGTGTTATACTTTATTACGACTGCAATTCCCTCAACAACCTCAGGAGGTCCATCTAATGTGATGAAAATCCCTGCCTCGGCCTCACTGGCGCTGAAAATATCTTCTAATGTAATGAACGTCCTTACCATGATGGTTAGAGTTCCCCTAGCATGAAAACTTAAGAGCAGTGGAATTCCTAGCTAAGGCTCCCCA
The DNA here is from genome assembly GCA_001517045.1 of Pseudotsuga menziesii. Lineage (NCBI taxonomy): Eukaryota > Viridiplantae > Streptophyta > Pinopsida > Pinales > Pinaceae > Pseudotsuga > Pseudotsuga menziesii. The sequence goes on from LPNX010508510.1 coordinate 174,807, forward strand.
ACTAAAAGAACACCTTGATAAACAGGCTTCTCAATCCAGGCAACCATTACAAACTTTCTTTAAGACTTTCAGTGTCACGTCCCCATGCCTCCGACCGGCATAGAGGACGCGACTCCAACTTCAATGCCTGGGCTAAGAGCCCCATAAACATGTACAGGCATAAAATTTACTAAATAGAATGCTTAAACATGCACATTGAACATGTATCATGCACAGAGGCAATTATTTACCAGACACAATGGAAACAACATTCATTCAAAGAAGCATTCATTCAACATGTTCATTTTATATCATTAACAGAAATATAGTTGCAGAGGTAAAATACACAAGATCACTTATCTTATGATGAACTTGATCCGCAACCAGCTACGTCGCTACAACGTTCCACCCAACCATAGGCCAGCGTGCTCATCAATCTCTCAGCAACGCTGCCACCCCCGAGCTGCACATGATTCCCCAAGGAATAAGGGAACAACAGCCTTACACGTAGCCAAGGATACACAAAACACACAGCCAAGCCAACAGAGTTGGGTTTATCAGGCCATTAAGGAGTTGGAGAAGGAAAATTGCTAAGCTGGGGAGCTCATTACAGAGCCAAGGAAACCTACACCAGAGCTAGCCTGATCTCTAAGATACCCATCCACACCCAACACAAGGAATCAGTCCCTTCTCTGCTACACAGTCCCTCAGGCCCTGCATTCCCTTCTTGTGCTATTCAGGGGTGATGGAGAAGAAGGCCAGCCCTCTAGCTCTATCTGTGTGGTTTCCAGCCACCAGGTTTATCAAGCAAATATAATCCAACATCCCTACTCCTCCCACAGTCCAAAGACCAACTATTACACTCCGGCAATTCATTCAGCTGTCATAGCTTAACAGGGAAAATGATTTCTGAGTCGTTCTTGGCCCTCTCGTGGCCAAAACGACTCCTAATAATCAAATTACACAGTCCCAAATAAATAGTAAGCATGGGGAGAGAACCACAGTTCCAATCTCAGCATTAAAATGACGAAAATCACACAACCATACCGTTTTGTAAGGAGAACATACAGCTGAGGACGTGAATGGCTCTTTTCGGGAAAAATCATGGGTGAAAACGCACATCTCTCAGCTCGCTATATCAACTGGAAAACCAGGAAAATTCCTGTGCGTGAGGAAGCAATCCGACCCAGTGAGGAAAGGAACAGACAATGGAGGCCCTGCGTGAGGAAAAACAGCTCCGTTTTTGTCCGTGGATGCACAAACAATAGGAAGGACGCGAATTTGCAGTTTGTGGGTGCTCAGCAACTCGTGGAGAGGAAGAAGAAAATCTGCGTTAGAGTCCTAGTCATTTTTCCTTTCCATTCAGAAGTCAACTATGGGTGGAGTGTGTGTGGAGGTGTAGAAGGAGCAAGTCGACATAATTCGACTTGAAAGAAGACCGGCTTAGTCGATCTTCTTTCAAGTCGACTTATGTCGACTTGCTCCTTCTACAGGAGGCATGGACTGACAGTCCTGCCACCCCACTCCCAAAACAATTAATTGCCATAACTTCCCTCAGCTACCAGCAGAAATTATTAACTGAAGGTGGTTGGGATAAAACAAAAGAAGATGACACATGGGTTTTTCCCCCTTTTGGCTCAAGGTTTGACACATCCCCTCCCACATCCTCATCCTTGCGAAAATCATGCCCCATTCGATGTAGTTGCCGCGACCGTAGCTGGTTGTGTTCATTTTAATTATAGATGCATATTTACATGATGGAAAACATAATATATGCCGCATGCCCCGATATACCATCGGTGACAATTTAAATCCTAAACATAATGTGACCGATCAATGGTTGGGCCTTGGCCTTTAAATCCACACCATGGTCATTTACAATATACACATCATATACATCTAATGTAACAGGGTCAAAACCGGGACATTACATTCAGGATTCTTGGCAGATTAATATTTAACCATCCTAACCTCTCTTCAACATTCATCTAGTCTATGTCTTCAAATGGCTCTGAAAGTGGTGTTTATAAAGAGCTAGGAGATTGAACTCGACAATGGCCCTGTCAGCACCCTCACACATGCCATCATTGAGTAGCATAATGACAGCACACGCGGTCACGTGGGTTTGGGATTCGACATTTATGTTGAGATACTAGTCAAGCCGCTGTTTCTGCTGTGGCATCATATTATAAGCCATGGAAATGACTCCTGACCTTAGTCTTCATCATCCCTAATTTGACTCAGGGCACGCAGACTAGACATCTTGCATCCATCTGCCCTTCTTGAAGACCGTATCAGGATATTCTTATTCACTGCGTCTTCTACTTCATGTGGAAGATATACTTTCCTTCTACGATTCAATCATTAGGATACCTTTCTGGTGGGACTAGACATCATACGCTTGATGTAGTGAACTTTTTAGATTCTAGGGAGTGATATGCATCGTGGAACTGATTTTTTTAGCCGTAGATCCGCTCCAATGGCATCTCAATATTTGATTGCCTATCATTTTGACCCTTTGCGCACTTACTCCAAAATATCACATAGACAACGACTCTTAGGAATGAGCGGATCGTACCCCAAACTGCATCCTTCGTCTTCGGTAACTAGTTCTCCCTCCTGCAACTTTCGATGTTCATAATCATTTCCACTTAGACAATTTGTGCCATTTTCAAGGTGAATTTTTCATTTCACCAAAACCATGAAAAATGATACCGAAGGATGCAGGACACATCACTGAGCACAACACAACTTGTCTCACCCTCAAACTCTTCTTCATTTTCCTTAGGCGTGCATTTTACTGGAGTAGTGGAAATATGGCTGGGAGGCACTTTTGGAAAATTGATATCTTCTTCCTTGGAGACTCTTTGGTCAATATGGTGACATGGTTGTATTATACATACAACAATATAGAGTTCCAAACTCTCAAAATATTTTTATTCTCATCCTATGAGATGTGGAGGGAATTTCCTTGAGGCCACTTAGGAGGATTTACACTTAGACAATTTTTGCTCTCTCTTAAACTAGGTCCATTTTTCATAAAACACTTATTTGGCAGGTCCATAACTTCTCCCTCAGGCACTTTCAGAACAATCTGAAGATATGGCCAGGTGGAAAAAACACCAATCTATAAGACCCCCATGTGGTGCGGGCATTTTATTCAACATAAAATTTGTGGTGGCATTTTACCAAGGCCAGCTGAGCCAGTATTCCAACAGTCATTTTTACTCACTTTGATGCAAAACCCTATTTTGGGAAACCTAGAACTTTCTCCTCAAAGGTGATGAAGTCAAACTCAGACCATGGTTGGATAGACACTATAACAAGCTGAAGCCTAGTACCATGGTGCAGGATTTTTCTCAAAACTTGAATTATGGTGTGGGCATTTTTCTGTATTTAATTCCTGTAGCTCACCTTTTTTTATTTCAGCAAAAGAACATTTTGTTTTTTTTTCTAACCAAATTGGCAAACCTATTTTCCACACGTGTGATCTCTAGAATAGAAGCTGACACCATGGATAGATGCACATATCAATAGACTACATCATGACAGTCTCATATTAATTTTATCATTAACACCTAAGATATGGCGTGCAGTTTCCTGAGACAACTTAGGCAGATTTACCAGTACTGAAATAGTGCAAAACTTGCCATAAGGGAATTTTGGAAAATTAGTAACTTCATCCTTAGAGACTTTTTTGACAAGTTTATGATATGGTTAGGTGCACCAATCAACAATATAGAGTACTGTACCTTCATAATAATTTAATACATCACATAGAAATTATAGTGGGCATTTTACAGAGGCCACTTAGGCTGTTTTACCAATAGATTTTACACTTGGACAATTTGTGCCATTTTCAAGGTGGATTTTTCATTTCACCAAAACCATGAAAAAATTATACTGGAGGATGTAGGACACATCACTGAGCACAACAAAACTTGTCTCACCCTCAAACTCTTCTTCATTTTCCTTAGGCGTGCATTTTACTGGAGTAGTGCAAATATGGCTCGGAGGCACTTTTGGAAAATTGATATCTTCTTCCTCAGAGACTCTTTGGTCAATATGATGACATGGTTGTATTATACATACAACAATATAGAGTTAAAAACTCTCAAAATATTTTTATTATCATCCTATGAGATGTGGAGGGAATTTCCCTGAGGCCACTTAGGCAGATTTACACTTGGACAATTTTTGCTCTCTTAAACTAGGTCCAATTTTCATAAAACACTTATTTGGCAGGTCCATAACTTCTCCCTCAGGAACTTTCAGAACAATATGAAGATATGGTCAGGTAGAAAAAACACCAATCTATAAGACCCCCATGTGGTGCGGGCATTTTCTTCAACACACAATTTGTGGCGGGCATTTTCCCAAGGCTAGCTGAGCCAATATTCCAACACTTAGTCATTTTTACTCGCTTTGATGCAAAACCCTATTTTGGAATACCTAGAAATTTCTCCTAAGAGGTGATGAAGTAAAAATTAGACCATGGTTGGATAGCCACTATAACAAGATGAAGCCTAGTACCATGGTGCGGGCATTTTTCTCAAAACCTGAATTATGCTGTGGGCATTTTTTTGTATTTAATTCCTGTAGCTCACCCTTTTTTTAATTTCAGCAAAAGAAAATTCTCTTTTATTTCTAACCAAATTGGTAGACCTATTTTCCACACGTGTGATATCCAGAACAGAAGCTGACACCATGGATAGATGCACATATCAACAGGATACATCCTGGTAGTCTCATATTAATTTTTAACATTAACATCTAAGATATGGCGTGCATTTTCCTGAGCCAACTTAGGCATATTTACCAGTACTGAAACAGTGCAAAAATCGCCATAAGGCACTTTTGGAAAATTAATAACTTCATCCTCAGAGACCCTTTTGACAATTTTATGATATGGTTAGGTGAACCAATCAACAATATAGAGGAATGTACCTTCATAATAATTTAATACATCAAATATAAATTATAGCGGGCATTTTATAGAGGCCACTTAGGCGGTTTTACCAACAGATTTTACACAGACAAATTGTGTCATTTTCAAGGTGGATTTTCCAGTTCACCAAAACCATGAAAAAATGATACCAGAGGATGTAGGACACATCACTGAGCACAACACAACTTGTCTCACCCTCAAACTCTCCTTCATTTTCCTTAGGCGGGAAATTGACTGGAGTAGTGCAAATATGGTTGGGAGGCAATTTTGGAAAATTGATATCTTCTTCCTCAAAGACTCTATGGTCAATCCGATGACATGGTTGTATTATGCATACAACAATATAGAGTTTCAAACTCTCAAACATACATTCAACAATGTGCAATAACATACATTGGTGACCAATGAGAATTGGATGGGCTAACCTCTTGGGCTATGTGTACTTTGTAGCTAATGGGTATTTAGCTTATTATTTTATAGAAAATAGAAAGCACTCCATGGTATTCTTCTATTGTTGATTATCGAGATGTAAAATCTTCTCACTGTTTTGAATCAGAGAAGGCATAGTATCACTGCAAATTTTGTTCCAAAATATTAAATCTTTGATTTATGATACATTTGATAAAGTCACATGGAGCTCATATTAGATTTTTCTATTTTCTTGGAGTGCTTTATTTATTTCGATTAATTTGGTGAATACCCTTTCTTAAAGATTGGGTCCAATTTCATAATGTTCAATGCAGTAAATCTACAATTTGACCACATCATAATAAATTGGATCACCTTTCACATCTTAGTGTTTGCTGGATGGGTGCATGATTGGAAGGTGTGCAAGTATGTTTCTGTTAACTTAAATCTAAATGCTAGAAATGATAAAAAAATATATTACATAATAGCCACTATAATGTTTTGGCCATTGTATTACAATCATCAAAACCTCATTTTGACAATCTAATATCTTGATCCATGCAATCAATGTCTAGACCCCATAGGTACATGTAATTCTTCTAATTGGGTTTCTTCCTTATTTTAATGTTCATGCTGCTAGTTCATATGTTGTCAACTTTTAATTGTTTGATTCATATGGTAGGAAATCCATGCAGTGGATGGAGTCTGCTGGATTTTCTAAAACTATTCTAATAAAATCTTGCATCCAAGTAACTAATGATGTTTGACCTTTACATATTAATTTCTTTGGGAACCTACCCTTTTTTGACTAATTTAGTAGGCTTCTTTCAAAGTATTAGTGAGTTGTGACTAATCGCTTAAGATATTAGTAGTGCTCCACGGGGACTTGTCCCCAAGGGTTGGGATCGTGTTTCTCGTGTTTCCTGCATCCTTGAGACACAGGAACGACGAGAGAAATGTTTTTGTGTTAATATTTCCCCTTTCCTCAATTCTTATAGGGTTCTAGCTCAATGGTAGAGCATCTGCTTTACAAGTAGTAGGTTGAAGGTTTGATTCCTTCATGCCCTAATGATATTGCAATATTGATGTTTTAAATTATGCCTACGAGGGAGGTTCATAAGCGCCCCCAATAGTTTGTAAAGTGTTTTAGGGGGGGTCTCAAACCACCTCCGTAGGTACCTACTAGGGGGGTTTTGAATCGCCACTGTAGGTACCTGCAAGGGGGGTTTTGGACCGCCTCTGTAGGTACCTACAAGGGGGTTCTGAACTACCTCAGCATGTACATATGAGGGGGGTTTACAACCACCCCCAAAGTTTAATAATAGGGACTTTTATGGGTGGTTTCGAACTGCCCTCTTAGGTACCTATGAGGGGGGTTTACAACCGCCCCTGAAGTTTTATAATAGGGACTTTTATGGGCGGTTTTGAATCACCCCCATAGGTACCTACGAGGGGGGTTTATATTCACCCTTAAAAGTGACATTTGTAGGGGGTTTAGAACCTCCCTCAAAAGTCACTTTTAGGTACAGTTTTGATCTCTTCTAGGGCCACTCGTAAAATTCAACACTTTTAGCATTGGTGATATTCAGGGCGGTTTTGTAATGGCTGCCTCCAAATCTAAAACAACCCCAAATCACTTTTTTTTTGGGGGGGAGGGGGGGGGGGATTAGAACAGCCCTAAATCTCACTTTTAGGGGCGGTTTTAATCTCTTCCAAAACCACCCCTAAAAGGAAACATTTTTGATGTCGGTGCTATTAGGGGCGATTTTCATAACAACCGCCTCCAATGTCAAAACCACCGCCAAATCACTTTTGGGGGTGGCTCAAAACAACCCTGAAAAGTCACTTTTAGGGGTGGTTTTGATTTCTTCCAAAACCGCCCCTGGAAGTCAAAAATTTCCACATCGGTACTATTAGTGGCGGTTTTCCCAAAACTGCCTCCAAATTAGAAACTGCCCCCAAAAGTGACTTTGGTGGGGGGCTTAGAATTGCCCCGTAAGAATCTTTTAGGGGGTTTAGAACTGCCTCCAAAAGTCACTTTTGGAGGGGGTTTAGAACCCCCCCCTAAGCATATTTTAGGGGGGGTTTAGAACTGCCACCAAAAGTCATTTTTGGAGGGGGTTTAGAACCGCCCCCAGCAGTCACCTTTTGGAAGCAGTTTTGATTTCTTCCAGAACCGCCCCTAAAAGTGAAAATTTTAGCATCGGTGCTATTAGGGGCAGTTTTCTAAAGACCACCACCAAATCCAAAACCGCCTCTAAAAGTGAATTTTGGAGGCGGAAGACAACCGCCCCTAAAAGTCAAATTTGTTGTAGTGATATCTGTTGATTGCATGGGCAGACCCGGGTTTACTATAATCAATCAACAACACCCCTAACTCACTGGCCCTTTCGGCGACAGACCGCGAAGCGATCTGAAGTCTCACCCGAAGTGAATCTAATGGGTTGGCCAAGACTCAAGTGTCTTGGACCAGGTTCTGCACATCCTACTTTTCTTCTCTTACTCCTGTGAGCCACAAAGTCATCTATATCTGCGCATCGCACATCCCCGTCTCCTCGCAGCACTTCTAGCCGTGCGATCCTTATCCACGCGAAATTCGCATGGTTTCTTCCCGCGTCACACAACTTCCACTTACTCACAACATCTCCAACCTGATCGCATCTCTGCGCACCGCAGGACACCCAACCTCTCTTCAACGCTAAGCACTCAGCTCGCAGTATCGCACACCGTAGCTCCTCTGCCGGTGCGATATCGCCTCTCTGCGATATCTTACCACTACGACTTTGCACTCTTAGCGTTGACTGTGTCACCGTGCGTAACTCTACTTTCCAGAAGTTATATTGTGATTAAGTGGTCATTAGAAACAGACATAAAGGAGTCTTTAAACAGCTTACTAAAATACTTCAACTTATCTCTATCTTCTTGCATTATCATGAGCTGAACAATACATACATTCACTTACTACAACTAACATTGTATGCATAATAACCAGTAACCATAAGCAAACACAATCACATTCATGCAACACATAACACGTAGATTTAACGTGGTTCGCCCCCAGGATGGGAGTTACGTCCACCAAACTATGCTTCTATTATATATCTTGAGGGAAGTTAGCACAATCTGTTGCACTGCATATGTAGCGCGAGATCTCTTCTAGATCTCTGGCCTATTTCTCCCTCTATATTGCCTCTCTTTCAATATATCCTTCCCTCTCTTTCCTCTCTGTGGATGGTTACATACAGACTCAAATGACTCACAGACAAGCTAATTGTCTGGATCGTTACAACACACTCTGTCCGACTGACTCCTGAGTCTATTGACCAACTAACGACTCATTCTACGAGCCAACCAACTGTCTAACTGACTGATTAGCTAACCCTTTACAATACAAAATGCAAGCTTTTATAGGCGGCCCGAAGGTCTCGCCATTACAACACTGTGGGCCTATCCCAACAGTAAACCCAAACCCTAAATAGTGACAGTCGGTCCTCTCTGTCCTTGAGGTAGCCGCTTCCCGTCACACCACAGCTCTCTGCAGTCTTCCATGCTTCCCGGCACTAATCATGGGTACTATGCACCGCTTCTCTCTTCTGTCCTTCGCCTTCAATGCTTGAGCCTCGTTGCTCCTTCTTCTTTATGAGGGTCACTGAGCCCTCCTGTCTTCCGCCGCTGCCTTCAATGCAGTGGTTGAGCTTTCTTCTCTCGGCCGCTCAGGTACCGTTGCCTTCTTGACTTTTCTATCCCAAAAGTCATGGTTTCCGGCTCTGCTCTCCAGCTGGAAACATGCTACGGCGTCGTAGCTCTGCCTTGTCCTCTTTCCGCCAAAACTTATCTCTCCGCCAAAACTTATCTCTCCACCAAAACTAGCAGCTTCTTCTGTAGCTGCGGGGCCCTGCTCCAACAATATCCATGACTTGTTTGTTTCCAATGAATTTTTTTATGATTTTGTGATCTAGTATCCCAAAAAAACCTCGACAGCTTAATAATAACCTCATGATTTTAAACCAAAAGAATATTTTGAACTATATCCTATCTCTCCACTAGTAGAAAAAGTGAGATAAATGACCAAAAAACCTACAAAAAAATGCATATAAATGACTAAATTTAGTCACGCGACTAATAGTCATTTATTGCTAGTCACCTATAACGTGACTAAGTATGTGAATATTTTTTTTAGCCATTTATTGGTTGTTTTGATTGATAAATTTGGTCATATATTTAGTCATTGATTTAATCATTGATTTCTATTAATTGGTCATTTATTGAATTATTGATTGCTTTTAACTAGTCATTTGTTTAGCCATTCATTGTTGTTAAATGGTAATTTATTTAGTCATTGATTGTTGTTGACTAGACGTTTAATTAGTCATTGATTTATGTAGATAAGGCATGGAGAGATCGAACCACCAACCTCCATCCTGTAAGACAAGTTCTCTTCCATTGAGATAACGCCCTTAAATAAAATATATTATATAATTATACATTAGTGACCTAAGAAATTAACATGATGACTTTTCCAAATATTATAATGGGAAACAAAAAATCTAGTAAGGCTCTTTTTCAATTATATAAGTTCATAAACAAAAGAAATGCAAATAAAAAAAGGCAACACACTATTGCTGGCCTAGTCCTTGAATAATCCTTTGAATGTTTCAAACACGATGCAAAACACCAACATGAAAACATGGAAAGTTTCAAAGATGTAAACATCCTTTGACATGTTTAGGAGGAAGAGACCTCCAAGAAGAAAGCAAATTGATTTAACATATATCCTTTGAAAAAAAGAAAAAAGAAAAACAAGTTTAATCATCAAGTCAATCGAAACTAAACTGCTTTGCAACAACATCAATGGTGAGATTAGGAATGCTGGATTTTTTGGACAACCACGCATTTTCAGAATCCTTGTCATTGTAAGGGATGGTTACACTTGAGAATGATAGCTCCAGGAACTTATAATAATTTTAGGACAACATATGTGTATGCTAAGCACCTATGAAATTGTTAAGAGTGTATGTGTCATCCATTCTAGCTGAAGGATTTAAAGGAGCATAAATCCTAAACTATAAATGTCATTAGGTATTCTACAAACAAATAAAGAGAAAAAATAAATTATATAAATGTAAGAATTCCCCAAAATAGTTCAATGGCACTTCAAAGAACAACATGCATTTTGTTGGACAACCACACATTTTTAGATTCCTTGTTGCTGTCATATGAGATTGTACTTGAGAATGGTAGCTCCAGGAAATAACAATTTTAGGACAACATATGTGTAAATTAGGCACCTCTAAAATTTGTAAGAGTGTTGAGTTATGTCATCCATTCTAGTTGATGTATTTAAAGGAGGATGCATCCTAAACTATCAATGTCATTAGGTGTTCTACAAAGAAAGAAATAAACAACAAATTATATTAATTCCCAAAATTGCCCAAAATAATTCAATAACACCTCAAAGAACACCCAATTGCAATCCAAGTGTGCCAAAGGAATCTACTAGATAAATAAAATAAAGTAAGGATCCTGTGTAAGTTCCACTTGTGAGTGAATCAATAGGAGATACCATAATTTCTTTAATATAAAGAGCAAGAATCAATTTCATGGATGGAATTGATATCAGTCCACTACATTGTTGTCCAACCTTGAGTAGAAGAAACTACATAATAAAAAGGTAAATAATTACACAAATTACATCTTGGTCGATTTGAATTTAAGCATCTTGAAGCATTTTATTCAGATCATTCATTAAAACACGTTTTGTCTATCCAAAATAATCCCAAATGTGAATTTGTTCACAAGAGTAAAGAATAAATAAGTGTGCACAACAAATTTTGTTGATAACACACAAACAAAATAAACATGGAAATTCATACATGTTCTAAAGCAAGGTTGAATACCTCACATGCTCTCCTATACAACTAAAATTTCTCAGATCCAAAAAATCTAATATCTCTCAAGTCCGTATATGCAATGAAGCTATATAATTTTAAATAGTCTCTTTTGAAGTGAGCTCAACACCAACACACAAAATCTTGCAAGACCTATGAAATAAACTTCTTACTCTTTATCTTTTGACATATCTTAGTTATATCATAAAGCAAAAGGACAAACATGTTCAATATTATCGAGACAAATGACATTAAAATATCCATGAAAATATATGCCACATTCATAAAAAAATAATGAACCATGCAATAGATAAAATAAAATAAGGTTACATATACATCTTAAATAACATATAATTTTATCAAAATTATGCCTAAACCATGTCCCAATGCATTTGTGCATAAACAAATATCTATACATAAGCATTGTACCCTCCTTGAGTTATCCTAAGCATGGCAATGGATTTGATAAATCAACCCATAGCTGGTAGGATGGTACAAGTGCTAAGGGTCTCTCCCACATCTATCCTTTGAATTCAAAGTCGCATCATTGAATTAACCATGCAGGCTCCAACTTTTTTCCACCTTTCTTCTTTTTATTTCTTGATTTGGGTGCTTTGCGCTATAATTTGGAATGGCTCAATGGTAGAATCACCAGTTCAAAGTGGAAAATGGAGACCAAGAAAGAGGGTTAATTCCGTGGAAGTACAAAATCCATTGGGTTTAAAGGGGGTTAATCTCAATCATCCAACCTTTTCATAAAGAATGATTGGAGAACTTCACGGTGTGGTGACGCCTCATGGTCCATAGCCCCCTCCCCACCTTCAACAACAGTATAGATGAAGAATTTCCAATGAGTGAATTCTTGATGCCCTACTAAATATGGATAACATACTAGAGAGATGAGAGGATAAGAGTCTAGTTTAAAGAAGGAGGTGATGAACTTAATAGACCAGGTTACATCAATAGTAAAGAGTCCAGGGACATAAATTACTCCAGGCAAGTAGACAAGGATTTCAAGTTTTGGGTTGTTCACAAACTGTAAACACTGGTGGAGGATTTTCTAATATCGCAATACGGTGGTCATAAATACCCTACTCTTATCGACTTTATGCTATCTTGGCATAGCTATGATCATATGGGGATACTTGTACTGGTGTTAGTGTTCCAAATTGTGTCGAAGACTACGGGTATGCATGGCTCATTTTCAAATAGCATGGGAGGCTATATTTTGATCTCTTTTCAACCAACTTTTGAGTTCCTCACATGTCAAAGCCTCTTTGGGCCTCATCTTCTGTATTTTTATGCCATCCGTCTTTGAAAACATTATATCATTGGCATATAGAATGCATTGATGATGTATATGCCAATGACATCAAGGTAAATTAAATATCACTTAGTGATGCAATTCAATTTTCAAACCATAAGAAAATCAAATACAACCTTGGAAATAATTTGTCCCATCTGAAAGACTATCAAATACCATACCATAAGAATGGCCTCACCCAAAAGAACATTTGGATACATATTTACTGTCACCCCAACAACTTGTGTAACAAAGACCATGGAATAAAGTAATATAAAGTCATCCAAATTTATCCAAGAAATAAAGAACAACATTCTTCCTAAAGGCATGAATAACAACTCTAGAAACTTCAGCTCAAAAAGAAATGTAACTCTTTGTGAATATAGGAAAAATGAGATCCTGTTTGAATGGTTAGGAAAATAGTGAATGAAATCACGTTCATTACCACTTTGGGTTGATTCAATAAATTCTTAGTATATGAGAAAAAACGTCAAAGAATATATTCACCTTCCAAGATGACAACTAATAAAAATTACCTTGTAGAAGAAAAATGTATTAAATATCATTGTGTTTAAAATTGATTCTTCCTCAAAAACATGAAGCTAAAGAAGTTGTATTCCTTCCATTTCCAGCATTACTAACACAATAAGTTGATAGATGCTTTGGACAGTTATATTCCTCCACATAGATTTCCTTATAAAACTTTCAATTCTTCCTACATGTAACCTTTTCATCATCTCATCATTTGTAGGTTCAGTTGCTTATGCCAAATCTCTAAGAGTATCCATAATTAGACCGACCTAGAGAAACAAAACTACAGTAAGGGGGGAAGTCCCTGCAATTCAATACAAAAAATGGATGTGAAAATATTAAGTTTTGGAGAAAAACTATCACATTAGATAGTAACACCTACTGATAGACATATTAGGATAATTGTTGACTTGTACATAGTGTACACTCTATAATCTATATTTCATGAGGTCTATATAGAATTATAAAACTAGTTGGAGAATTTTTTATGATAATTAGGTAGGTGAGACATCATCATGGGCTGAATCTCCTATGAAGTGGCGTAGTAGGTGATACATTTACAATTGGTAATTAAGGTAGATGTGATGTACAAATATAAAATACAAATATCATAGAGATTTGACTAGGTCAACTATAACTATGTCCCATTAGATGCAAACATAAAACGAAATGTGAATCATGAGGCTAATTCTTGGATGTTAATTATATAAGCTTGAATTATTGTTGGAAATCATAATGCTATATTGCAATGTAGGAATTGGAATTGTAAAATCAAACAAAAAAGTGTCCTCTGCATATGTACCTTTAACGTTTTGGCTACATCTAAGAAAATTATTTTCTGATCAAGAGAAATTCATTAGATTTAGGATTTATTATTAAGAAATTTTACCAAAAATAGGCCATATGACATGAGAAATTAGAATGATAACAACCTTTAGATTAGTATCTCGAGCTTGAAATAATAAAGAGGGACGTACCATCAAAAGTGGCCAAAAAATTCCTGCTTGTTGCAATGATTTACCTGCACCAACCCAACTACATAAGTGTCATGTCCCCTCCCATCAATCCGACCTAGAAAAGGATATATCAATGATAGAGGTGGGTGATAAATTTCACCCCATGACCATATTAAAAAATTCAAACTATTTAAATGCGAGCAATTCCTAAGTAAAATACACAACAAAATTACCATATTACAAAATCCAAACTATTTAAATGCGAGCAATGCCTAAGTAAAATACACAACAAAATTAAATTCTATCAACGCACACTCACCATGCACACACCAACATTTTTATCATAGGCATAATAATGAAACAATAAAACACAACATTAATATCATTTTCATGCTATGCACATGCCTCCTACTGAATAATTCAAGCTAGCCATTTCATTCAGATTGACATGAATACATAAACATTCATAACACATAAATTGGGAATAATTAAAAACACAGTAAGCACTTATATTTTAATTGAATATGTCCAAGCAACTCACTATGGAAGATAAATGTTCCACCCAACCGTAGGTATCTGTCCAACCTATATTCTTTCAGCTGAGAGACTACCCTCGATCTGGGATATGTATCCACTAAGACAACAAAAAAATAGGTTTTCCAAGCAAGTAGGGAGGCATGGAAGGAGATAGCTAAGACACTGAGCTCACCCACATAGCTACAGCCATCTCAATTTGACTTTGCATAGCCTTGGCACCCACAATAACTAACACACCTAACATAAGGAAGGTCCCCTTCTCTACTACACAGCCTCTCAGGCGCCCCTTCCCTCCAGATCTATTTTCACTGGGGATAGAAAGGTCCAAGATTCCAAACCTTAAGAGATTCTTTCCTTCAATGGGTTTATCAAGCAATTCCAACTTATGAACTCTCTTCAACTTCAATCCGCTCTTGTATTTTTCCTCAATTTTGACCAAGTGACTGTGAATCACGAAATTCAACTTCTAGGCTTGTAAATATTGGTCTTCCTAAGGATTTTTGGGCCTTTGAAACTCTCAAATTTTCACCATGTTTTATATCTATGGATTCCCCACTATATTTCATTGCCCTCATGAATTTCTGGGTGATTTTGGCACTTCAAATTGTGTCTTCTTTTCAAGTTGCAATTTCTGCAATTTTCACTACTAGGAATGTATAACAAGTTGGAAATTGGTGTCTAGTTGTTCAACAATGTAATGGGGAGAATGGAAAAAAATCCCATGAGGAAAAATTAATTATGGGTTAAGTAAACTTGCTCATACACAACCATACAAATTTTAGTTTTTTCCCATTCTCCATTAATGTGTGAGATGATTTCTCAATTACTTTCTTACAACATAATTGAATATTAGCAAGGGGAGTCAAGATGGGTTCTCAATATGACACTTGGAAACAAAAGGTTCAATCCCACAACTCCTCACCTCTCCCTAGTGGATACACATGGACCCCCCTCATTTTAGTTGCTTTCACAGCCAACTCTTGGTGTTTTGATTAAATTATAAATATTTACATGATTTTACAATTTTCCATGGCTTACTAGCACATGGTTAAAAAAATATAAAATACATGCCTTTAAAACCTTAGAATTCATTGGCGGGGCCTTGTTCTTGAGATCCACGCCAGGATTCATACAACGTGTATACACAATATTAGCATATAAAGCCAATGCATTCAAAGGTTCAAAATGGGGGTATTATATTCCCCTTGCCCTTAGAACAACATCGTCCTTGGTGTTCTCAAAACTTGAACAAAAATGGGTATGCCTTTTTCATATCATCCTACAATTCCCATGTAGCCTCATAAGGACCAAGGTGCTTCCATTGCACCTTGACCTGTATGATGGATTGTTTCTGAAGCATTCTACCTTCTTGTAGAGGATGTGCATAGGTTTTACTTGGAACTCTCCCTTGGGTTCCACCTGTATCAAATTCCATTCAATTATGTGATTAGGGTCATGTACGTATTTATTAAAAAAATAAACATGCAAAACATTACGATCTCTAATGTTAGCACACAATCCAATCCTATATGCAACTGGCCCTATCTTATCAAGGACTTCGAATGGCCCACAATATCTTGGTGCTATATTGGCACAACTTCCCAACTTTAGGGAACTTTTCCTTGGTTTTACTCTTAAATAAACATGATCTCCAATTTTAAATTCCTTATGCACTCTTTTAAAATATGCATAACTCTTCTGTATGTCGTAGGATTCCTTTGCATTTTGCTTGGTCTTAACAATTTCTTGTTCCATTTCCTTGAGAGTTTATGGCCCAAGCACTACCCTGTTCACTGGACTTTCCCAATTCATTGGAGTTCACCATCCTTTTCCATACAATTCTTCAAATGGACTCATTCCCAATGATGCTTGATTTCCATAATTGTATGTGAATTCTACCAAGTGTAGGTAATCCTCCCACTTGGATGGTTTATTCGTCACATACATTCTCAACATGTCTTCAAGAAATTGATTCACCCTCTTGTTTTGACCATCTGTTTGAGGATGATACCCTGTACTAAAATTTAATTGTGTTCCCAACTCTTGAAATAACCCTTTCCAAAATTTCGAAGTCACTTTGCATCCTGATATCAAACTATTGCGTTGGGAAATCCATGCAATTTGAATACTTCCTTCATGAAGATATTCACTATGTCACTTGCTTTATGAGTGGACTTGACTGGAATGAAATGATATGCCTTTGACAGCTTGTCCACCACAACCATAATTAAATCATGATTCTTCACTTTCATCGGAAAATCTGTTATAAAGTACATTGAAATTATTTCCCACTTCCATTCTGGAATGGGAAAGGGATGCAATAATCCTGTTGGGTGTTGATGATCTACCTTGACTTGTTGGCACTTTTGAAACAAAGAAATGTATTCTGTTATGTCCTTCTTCATTCTATGACGAAAGTATTGCTTTCTTGCTGCTACTATTGTCTTTTGATATCTTGGATGTCCAGAGTATGGCATTTGATGAATGTCATCCATGAGGAATATGCCTTGCTCTTCATATAAAAATACAAATACAAAGGAAATGTTACTCTCTATGGGGTTACCTATGACTTGAAGACTAGAATGGCTTCTACAAGATCTTCTATCTCCTTTTTTCTACTCTAACATCAACTCCCGTGTTGCTTCTCAACTATGGAACAATACAATACATCAGAAGAATGTATCCTCCTCTTCTTCTAACAGCTCGTCATTTAACATAGCTTGATAATCTTCTAGGGTTAATTTTAGGGTTTTTGCATGCCTCAACTCCTAATTAGGGTTAGGGTTTTGGTCCTTTTAGAATGTTCTTGATTTTTCACATGTGAATAGATCCACATGTGTGAAAAATTAAAGCTAATGTGGAATCCACTTGGTACCACGGTGGTCAACTAGATATGTCAACTTGCGAGAGGCATAACTTTTACATATAGACTTTGAATGAGCCAATATTTGGACCATTGGAAAGGTATCAAAGTGTAAAATTATCTCATGTCCCATGGAACTAAAAATGGCTTGTTTTACCCCAAACAATGTTATTTATACCTTGAAATAGGCCCAAGAAGGTTATGGACCCCAAATATACAAAATTAGACCTACCCATAAAATGGACTAGGTACAAGCCAATTCATCAAATATTTTGACCACAAAAGACACAATTAGGTGAAAAATTATATATTCATCCATTTTGGATAAGTGGACTAGAAGATTAGGCCTTGGCTCTATTGCATGACGAAATACCGATAGACTTCAAGTCAAGGCTTTAGGTTGGCCTTGTGGTGCTACTCTAAAGAACGTTGCGCTAAGAAGGTTCCTTCCTATGATAGTGTCAAAAATCCTAGCTAGATGATGATAAAATCCTGCCTCGATGTGGTTGATATGGTAGAAGTGGATTGGGGAGATGAAGGGGATCATTGCATTTTACATGGAATGTCGAGACTTCAAGCTAGTAACTAACATATAAGGAGATATGTGCGACTTATTTTTCAAGAGATGGACGACCTCATTAATGGGATAGATAAATGGAAGAATGAAGAGGAACATGGTATGGTCGTGGATAGAAAAGAAAGGATATACCAAGAAAATATACTGGGTAATGAGCTGAAGAAACAAAAACTCAAGCAAGCCGAATTGGAAATTCGGGTGGTAGAATTGGAGACCCATTTGAAGAGGCTATAATTGCAACAACACAACAAAAATGACAAGGATGAAGACCCAATATAGCCTCGAGACCACTTTCCAATGCAAACTGATTGTTTGGGACCTCATCACTAATTTGTGTCATCTGTTGTTTTGTCACGTTACTATTATGTCAATATGGTAGAATTTATGTCTGTAGTTATAGTCTTAGAATATAGTAGGAATCTTGGGAGAATGTTTGCAACTGTGGCATTCCTATTTTGTTATGTACTACATTGGTGGAATGCTAACTTAAAAAAAAACTTTTCTATGTAATATTGTTTCAGCCCACCCTTTTGATATAAAATTTAACTGTTCTTATCAAAACACTAAAAGAATACAAAGACGATGTAACTTCCAACCAAATGGAAATAAAAGTTGAGGATAAAAGCGATTGAGGTCAACCAAAAGTGGAGAAATAAATGTCAAAGTGACAAGAATACTTTCCTTGAGTCAATGTTATTTTCAAAGTCTCACATGAGTGTGAAATATGCTAGAAAATATTAGTTTTTATTGTAATATATTCTCACAAATATGTTAAACAATAGAAGCGAAAATAATATAAAGTATATATTGGTTGAGAGTTTAAGAACTGCAAGAGCCATCTAGGGTTGTTCAATATTCTTCTAGGATATTTGAAGAGTCAAGAATTTAGATATCCAAGAGCCATGAACTAAACCTACCAACAAAAAAATTTCCTTTCAACATAAGGTTTTCCTTTTTGGCATTGTAAGCTCTCTTCACAAGTCAATAGATAAACCATTGTTAACAACTTGATTCATACTATTGGATGATGTGTCTATGATGTGGACTATTCTTTTCTTACATAATCTTCTTAGTGCTTGTGGAAGTTAGTATAATGCCTTTTGGACTATTACTATGTTGGTTTTCACTTACCTTATTTCTTGCTAACCTTTGATACGAAATAGTGTTTTTCTTGGTGTCATTGAGTTATTCTCCGATTTTTATCCATTATGAGTATTCATATACATATGTAGTGAACTATTGTCTCTTTTTTCATATGAATAATCTAGTTTCATGTCATTTCTTATCTAAGTTGGAATAGGGAGATCCTCAAAATGTTGTGGATCATTCTTTATTGTTCATGGTCTTTGGATATTCATATGCCTTAGTTGTGAGCTATATCCTCCATTGTTATATGCCTAACCTTGTTTTATCTCAAATTTTTGGTTTTGTGATAGAGAAATGTTCTTGATGATAATATCATTACACTTTGAGACCATATGCAATAATTGTGAGCATTCTATACTAGTGATATAAGCCTAACCTTGTTTTATCTCAACTTATTGGTTTTATGACAAGGAAATGTTCTTACCAATTTGATCATTTCACTTTGGGAGGGAGTTGAGAGATTATGATTTGGATTCAATTTTTATAACAATCATTGATTATTCCTTATCATATATGGTCTTTGGATTTTCACATGCATTAGTTGTGAGCTATCTCCACTACCGAAGTTTGATATATTCCTAGCCTTGTTTTATCCAACTTGTTGGTTTTATGACAAGGAAATGTTTTGAGGAATTCAATCATTTCAGCTTGGAAGGGAGTTAGGAGTTTTTAAGTGGGTTTATCTTTATATAATATTTGTAGATTATTTTCCCTTTTATTATGAGCTCTTTCTCTCATTTCTAGCTTTAATATTTATATTAGTGAATATTTTTGCAAGATATCGGGATGAAGTTTCCAAAGGTCTATATTAGGCCCTCACTAGACAATGATATTCCATATGGTTTCTTTGATGGGGCTCAACAAGATGGATGGTGTGGCGCTCGCATGGTATTTCACTTGAGAAGGAATCATTCTATCAGATTGAGAATGGGCACTAATACATAGGCAAAACTCCTTTCTCTATGCGGTTTGATATGGTTTGCAAAAAAAACGTGACATTTTGGAATTAAGGGTTATGAGAGATTCCAAAGTTCTTATCGATTCAAAAAATGGTTTTGACACTATGTATTCTTTGAACTTCTCTAATTGGATGAAGAGGGTTCAAATTTTGTTACAATATTTTTCTATCATTTCGTTCAACTACATTTACCATATTTTCAATGAAGAGGCAAATTCTATCTCCAAAGAGGAAATTGGAGAAATGCATGAATTTCTCTTGTTTTTAGAATTCCCGGATGAAGATCTTATCATTTCAGGTTCTTATTATGTTTTTTTGAGGTATGTTGCAGTGGAGTTTGATAGATTTGTAGGCAGTCTATTGTCTGTAGTTTTTGACAATTGTTCAGGCCTTGTTGGTCTCTTGTTGGGTTATTGGAGGGATTGATAATCTTTTGAGGTGTTTTTTGAAAGTGGAACTAGTTTTTAGTAGATAGTCATGTTGAGGATATTTTTAGATTGGTTGATATTGTCTTGTGAAAGAGGACTCGTATATGTAACTTTGATTCTACTTATGAATAACAAGTTGCATATTTTTTCTACTGAAAAAATTATATTAATTTTCCATTTCATTTATGCATTTAGATTAGAAATTTTAAGAGAAAATTTTACCTTTTTGGGGAGAACAAAGAATTTCCATTTCAACAAAGAAATGTTTTTCCCTTCCACCCATAAATATGAAAGCATGTCTGTTATTATTATTATTATAATTTTTGTTTAGTATTAATATTTGATACCATGTTGAACATATATAATTGAGTAATTACAATATGGAGAGAACCACATTCAACATGTTCTAGGGATATATTACTTAATAGTAAGGGAATAATCTAAAAGCCATGATTTGGATCTTTTTCGTTATATTTTTTAGTCGCTTTTTTCTAAAATTTGGCCATAAATTTAAAAGAATGGTTAGAATTGCAAATATAAGTTGTTGAGATTGATAATTAAGTGTAGTGGGGTATTTGAAAGCTTTGGATCCATTTATGCATGTAAGGATTGTATAGTTAGATTTTGGTGATTATAGTGAGAAAAAAAATTCAATTTGTATAAATTTTAAACTACTTGATCATAACTCTTAACAATGACTGTTTGTTAATTAATTACTCACTAATGAAATATAAGGAATGGCATTAATAACCACTAATGATGTACTATAAATGATATTAATGACAACTAACCACTTTAATAACCACTAATGATGTAATTACGCCGATAGGCGTTATTCAATGGTATTTTGGGGATGGACTTGCTTGAGCGGATCATCAAGATCCTGCAAATCCCGCCAAGTGGATGCTCAAGATCATCCCAATCGTCTGATATTTTAAATAACAGTTTAGAGGTTTGTTTATAAATCAATTAAATGTTGTTATGGAAATGGCGTCCATGTGGCTGATCACGGGTGAGTGATTGTAGTTTACGCTGCAATGTGGCAGAATGGAGTGAAATGGAGTCCACGTGTGGCTGATCGCGGGTGAGTGATTGTAGTTTACACTGCAATGTGGCAGGATGGAGCCCTTCCGGGTGGTGGAGGTTACACCCACTAATGCAGCTTCAATTCAGTTTCCATAACTGCAATCCATGGCAAATCGCAACAAGCTCTCTGAGCTCGATTATTTTCAGGCAGATTCTCTTGGAAGGCCGAGAGAGGGAAGCTCTGCAGAGATATGGAAAGGCTCCTGATCGAAGGACTGGATGACATCTTGGTGGGAGCAATTTTGTGTTCTGTCAAAGACGACATACAGGGAGCGTTACAGAGACTACTTCGATAACTTGCTATTGTTTCAAGCCACTGGAGTTGCGATTCTTCTGGGTCTTCTGTGGTGGAAATCCAAGATTGAGACCGAAGAACAAGTCAGATATCAGGTGAGATCATGAAACGTAAACCTTATATTCTTTCTCAGACTGGCTTTGAATGGACTAAATAAATTACAGGTGGCTATACTCAAGGCCGGCTTCAGTGAGTTGCAGTTTTTAAATTTTGACACTTGAGTATCTCACTTCAATTTCGAAATCCTTTTAATTTTGCACATGGAACTTTTTATTTAACATGATCTATATATGCTGGAAAAAATTAAGCTTCTACGAAAGAAATCCAATATAAGAAAATTTATACAAATAACCTGGTTGCTGTTACGGTACTTTCCTGCATGTTTAACTCAGGATCACTCGCTTATGCAGGAGCCGTGGTGGAGAATCCATGCAGAACTCTGTGGAAACAGGTTCCCAGATCCAGTCTCTGGGCCAAGAAGAAATACTTCTTACAG
>LPNX010508515.1:0-23437 GCA_001517045.1 Pseudotsuga menziesii
GGAAGAGGCAACAAAGCTGATTCACCTCACCTAGTCTTGCTTTCCTATGTGCCTTAAAACACTGAAAAAGCAGGGTATAAAGCAAAAAAAGTAGATGGGTGCCTAGGAGGCCAGGAATAAAGCAGATTTGATTCCTAAGTCTTTCCCAAGCACTACATGAGTCAATAATGGCAAGTTTGACCTCTATGGATAGGCAATTAGCAACTTGCACATGGTGGGACTCATGGACTAGGCAAATAAGACAAAATAAATGAATTAATGTCTAAGTGGGTAAATACTATGGGTTGATTATTCTAACACTAATATATTCAGAAATATGCGAAATTAGGTATTTTGAATGTAAATTAACAAAGTAAAAATGAAAACAAAACTGATCTAACCTAACACTTACTTGGAGCCATTGTTCGATGCAGCTCTCGTTTACATGATTATCACCCCAGATCCCTTCTTCATCCTCTTCAATCTCCAGTTCAAACAGGTGTTCTTCATCTGATATGCATGATTCTTCAAATGTTGATTCTTCCTTATTTGCTTCAGGAAGAGTGATTTCATCCTTGATTGTTGTCAATATCTTCTCTTCTTGAGAAGAGGAGATCCTGACTTTTGATAGGATCTCAGTGAGCCACTCTAGGATTATGTTCATCCTAAAATCATTTTACTGAAATCAAATCAAATGCTAAAAAGAGAAAAAAATGAAAAACAAGTACATGACAAATGCAAAAAAAAATAGTACAAAATGGGTCAGTACAAAACGAGTGCAAAATAGAAAATAAAAAGTGCATAAAAATCTGTACAAAACAAAAATGAACAGATACAAAATTAAGATCAAGTTAATATGAAATAAAGGATAGCCCAAAAATGAAAGCAATCCAAACTTTACACTACAAAACTGTAAATAAAAAAAAGAAAAACTTGCATAAAAACAAACTCACATTTGCAAAAAATGAAAGAACACTCTTGCAGGAAAAGTAAACACTTTACAGAAAAATAAACATGCTTGCAAAAACAACAAGGCATTGGGGTGACCCACTAAAGTGGATGTGTCTAGCTGTTATACCATGAAAATTCCGTATTGAATTTGTCCTTTCGTCTTACCGTTTCCCCTCCCCCTTTCTATGTAATAAAAAATGAACTACCTATCTAAACTCTAATCCCTTTTAGCACCTCCCCGGCAATGACACCAAAATGTTGGTGAAAATAGTAAACAATTTATAAAATATATATCCAACGATTTAATTGTCAACCTAGAGAGATCTTAAACTTGTGAGGTACAGACAAAATATATGCAGGGGTGGGGTATTGCTAACTTATTCTACAACTGAAATTGAATCTAGTTTATGAAAACAGGAAATTGTATGAAAATAAATCTAATTGTAGAAAACATGAAATTGCATAAACTAACTTGGTAAAGAAAGAAAGAAATCTATACTATCAAATTGCATAAACTAAATTATAGATGTGAGCTCACGACAAATCTATACTATCAATTCATAAGAAAGAAATCATTGAAATTCTATACTAACAATTCATAAGAAAGAAACTTAAATTAACATGAGAGAGTAAAAGTATTTGCATTAAAGCATCATCTCCATTACATAACAATCAAAATCCACTCTATGACTAACTCTCAAAAGACATAAACTATTTTCTACTTCCACACTAGAGAGGCCTCTACCAAAATGAGGAGAGAGCACTCCTATTTATAATTGAATTCAAGATAACTAATAATAATTACAATCCATTTTCTTCTCAACTTATCCCTCAAAATCCTCAAACATACCCACTTTTCTCTCAACTTATCCCTTCAAATGCTCCAACAAATATGGGATGAGATATTCTCTCCATATTTCCATAATCCTCTCCTTGAAATTAGCTTGAATTTTCTTTTTCAAATATTGAAAAGATGGAGAAAACATTCCGGAAGCTTTTTAATACTCCTTGGTTGAAAGCTTCAAATATCCCTACATTACAAAGCTCACACAAATATTTGAGATATAAATGAAAAATATATTAATTTATAATATTTAATCAAGAATTATCTTAAAAAAACAAATAATTTGGAAAATGGTAATATAAACCCATATGTATTATGAAATTGGTGGATATTAATGGTTTTATGGAAGGATAAAATAGGAATAAGGTGACAAATGGTATATGAAAGATGAATAAAATATGGTATTTTTACGACCCAACACACATATATATCCAGAATTGATGAAAATTAATATTTCACAAATGTAGATTTTTGCAAACATATTGTAAGTAATTTCTTTCTGCATTTTACTTCATCTATTGTTATGGCTTCCTGCGGGCATTTTTCATTTTTTTGTGCATTTTTGCGAGTATTTGTTTGGACCTACGTGCATATTTTTTATGTCTGTGTACATTTTATAAGGTAGTGCATGAATTTTTTCAGTTCAACGGGCATTTTCAAACTGCCTACAGGAATTTCTCCAAATCAACTACTTATCCAATTTGGAAAATTGATTTAAATGTATTCTGCAACTTAAATGTATTTACTTACAGACAGAGTGTATGTAAGTGAATATGCAATCATGTCCTATGTCCTCATAACTGGAATGCTCTAAACATTAAAAGTTTCAATGCATCATAATTAAGAAACTTATTAAGAGGATTACTAACTTCCCAAAAAAAAAGACTCAAGCTCTCCTACTTGCTCTTATGCCTCTTATAATCTTTATGTAACCCATCTGGGTCCTTTGACTGAACTATAAGGAAAAATAACATATGTACTTATGCTAGAATTTGACTATCTGTGTCTAATTTATTTGGAATCTATGGATCAATATTTGGGGAAACTAGCTTCTCTACCTTGTCAATGTCTATTGGAGACCGCTGAGGCTTAGGGGACCTTACATCCTAATCAAATTTGACATCTTGACATAAACATATATTCTGTAGGGATTGAATGTAAACTTTGGAGGCCTTAGAAGTCTTGTCATATCCCACATAAATTTCATTCAAACTAGAGGGTTCCAAACTGGTCAGTGTTTATAAGGGTAATGATGGAACCCCATCCTCCTCTCTTGGTACCATACTGGTCATATAGGATGGGTTCAATTTTGGACTTTTTATGCTTACCGGTACCCTAAAAGGAATATGATACATCCTATTCATCCATCAATAGGAAATTCAAGGCATGGATATGCTACACAAATTGGATAAGCCATGTCTAGCCACAAAGTGTTCCCATGCACTCAACTAATAAGGAACTTGGTACATCTAGCAGTTTCCCCGGTGGTTCCAAATACTAGCAGGTCAAGTAGATATAATTGTGAGAGACACCACATTTCAGAAGGGGTGAAAAAGGTAAGACAAGAGTGCCTATTTGTTGGGTATTATGAAGATTCAAAAGGGTACAAGCTAATCAACTTGAGCACTAACAAATCTTTCATTGAAAGAAGTGTTCAATTCCAAGAAGAGCCTTTAGCAGCAGTTGAAGTTGGAGAGTCCTCTTCACCACCAAAACTATTGATTGTAAGTGAAGAGACTAATGAATTTGTTGATTCTGATATGTTTGATAATGACGATTTGATTGCAAATCCTAAGAGCCCTACAAGACCAAAATTGGCAGCAAATACCATTCATGCAGCTGGGGAACTAGCTGGAAATACTAATGACACTAGGAGGACTAGATCTCAATTTGAGAGTGCCCTTTGTGTGAAAGATACTCTATTTGTTGAGGAGTGCTATCTAATGGTTGAATCAGATCCACAGACAGATGAATATGCATCACATTATCCAAGATGGCAAACATCCATGAAAGAAGAATTCATCTCGCTCCAGAAGAACAACACTTGGGAACTAGTTGATCTTCCCCCATGGAGGAAGCTAGTTCAATGTAAGTGTGTTTTCAAGACTAAGTTTGTTGCTGATGGTTCACCTTTGAAATAGAAGGGACGATTGGTAGCCAATGGCTACTCACAAGTACATGGTATTGATTACAATGAAACCTTCGCACCAGTGGCAAAGATGGACTCCATAAGGCTAGCTCTAGCCATCGCAGCTTCGAAGCAGTGGGAAGTGCATCACATGGATGTGAAGTGTGCTTTCTGTTAAATTTTCATATGCTTAGCTAAGACATCAGTACTTCATTTCATTTTCATAACAAAAGCATATAAACAGGATCACTGAAAGATAGACAAGCACAACCATACAAAAGGAACACAAAGATTTATCCTGGGAAAACCCTAAAGGGAAAAACCTAGCAAAAGCTTCCTCAATATAGATGCCCCAAAAGATAAAAGATAAAAGATAAAACTAGCAAGGAGATCAAAGCCTGATCCTCCTCCTTCTCCAGCTACTTCTCTTCTCCACTAATGCACTACACAAGTGAGAGTGTGTGTTCCAAATGAGGAGCACTACACCTCTATTTATATTCATCCATTCACTTAAGTTAACTCATCTGTCATGTAGGCTCGAGTTAATCATGTAGGCTCGAGTTACACATGTAGGCTCAAGTAACCACACTGGGGTGCTAATGACCCACCTTTATAATTAGAGGGGACTGCCTCATGACTCTGATTAGTTCTTCCGATTAGGAGCATCAGGGTACAAAGTAATACAAGTGATTCTCCTGGTAGGACCATCGGGGACCACAAAGAAATACATATAGAATATTCTTTTAAGTTACAATATTTCAACACTCCCCCTTAACAAGAAGGGTATTCTATAACAACATCAACAACAACAATAATAGGAGAGAGATAGAGGACATCATCAACATCATCAGGGTGATACATCTATAAATCATTGGAAGCTTTTCAACATCATGTAGCCTTCATCTTCAATATTTAGTCTTCAGCATCATCAGTACTTTGACCGCTTCGATTAGCAGCATCTTAACTCTTCAATCAGCAGCAACATCCTCAGCACTTTGACCTTTCGATCAGCAACATCTTCAGCACTTTGACCTTTCGATCAGCAACATCATCTTCAACACTTTGCCCTTTCGATTAGCAACATCATCTTCAACACTTTGACCTTTATATCAGTAACATCTTCTTCATCACTTTGGCCTTTTGATCAGCAACAACAACATCATCATACTCTAATCTTTCAATCAGACTCATCATTATCATCAGCCTCTGATCTTTCGATCAGAACCATCATCAACTGAACATCATCATACTCTAACATCAACTCATCATCATATTCTGATCTTTCGATCAGTATGCCATCATCATCATACTTTGATAATACAGCATCATCATAATCAGGATCTCATCATCATCATATTCTGATCTTTCGATCAGAAACATCATCATCATCATCGCATTCTGATCTTTCAATCAGAAAACATCATCATCATCAGCAACATCATAATCATAAGCAACTTTTGATCTTCTGATCAGAAAACATCATCATCATCATATTCTGATCTTTCAATCAAAGAACATCATCATCAGCAACTTCTGATCTTTCGATTAGAGAAACATCAACATCATCATATTCTGATATTTCGATCAAAGAACATCATCATCAGCAACTTCTGATCTTTCGATTAGAGAAACATCATCATCATCATATTCTGATCTTTCGATCAGAGAACATCATCATCGTCAGCAACAGCATCATATTCATATTCTAATCTTTCAATCAGAGAACATCATCATCAGTAGCAACTTCTGATCTTTCGATCAGAGAACATCATCATCATCAACAACATCTGATCTTTTGATCAAAAACATCATCATCATCATAAAAACATCAACATCATCAAAACATCAACATGATCCTTCCTTTCAGAATTATGGTATTTAGGTCTTTATGGAGTTACCAATGATCCTTCCTTTCAGAATTACGGTATTTAGGTCTTTACGGAGTTACTAACGATCCTTCCTTTCAGAATTATGGGATCAACACATCTATGGAAATCAGACAATCCTTCCTATTGGAATTACGAGATCAATTCAATGATCCTTCCTTTCGGAATTATGGGATTTAGGTCTTTACAGAGTTACTAACGATCCTTCCTTTCAGAATTACGGGATCAACACAGATGTGGAACTCAGACAATCCTTCCTATTGGAATTATGGGATCAACACATCTATGGAACTCAGGCAATCCTTCCTATTGGAATTACGAGATCAATTCAATGATCCTTCCTTTCGAAATTACGGGATTTAGGTCTTTATGGAGTTACTAACGATCCTTCCTTTCGGAATTATGGGATCAACACAGATGTGGAACTCAGGCAATCCTTCCTCTAGGAATTATAGGATCAACACACGTTCTTGAGTACCAAAGTCACCGGATCCGTTCTGAACCAAAGTTCAAGGATGATACAATCCTACCACATTCATGGGGACCAAGATCTCCGGATACATTTTGAACTGAGGTTCAGGGATGATGCAATCCACCACTTTCATAGGGGCTGAGACCTCTAGATACATTTTGAACTGAGGTTCAAGGATGATGCAATCCACCACCTTCATGAGGGCTGAGACCTCTAGATACATTTTGAACCGAAGTTCAGGGATGATGCAATCCTACCACTTTCACGGTAGCCGAGACCTCCGAATACATTTTGAATCGAAGTTCAGGGATGATGCAATCCTACCACATTCACGGGGGCTGAGACCTCTGGATACATTTTTAACTGAAGTTCAAGGATGATGCAATCCCACCACATTCATGGGGACCGAGGTCACCGGATCACTTTTGGACAGATGTCCCAGGATGATACAATCCCTCTTCATTCTTGAAGACCGAGGTCTCTGGGTCACTTTTGGGCAAGTTCCCAGGGATGATACAATCCCACTGCAACATCACTACTCCCCCTTTCAAGGAATGTCTTTCTGAACCACACCAAGCTTGTATCGAAAGTGTTTGAACTTTACCCAAGACAGAGGCTTTCTCAACACATCATCATCTAAACCATCTTCATCTACATCTTCAGTATGTGAATACTGAACTATCACCATCTGTATCTCCAGTATGTGAGTACTGAAAGCATCATCAGGTCACCATCATCTGCATCTACATTATGTAAATGCTGAAACATCATCTATATGCATCTTTATCTTGAATGTAGAAATACCGGATTTCTCTGTGTTACGACGGAACACAGGGTTCTCTGTTATCACAACTCTCGTTATCACATAGAATCAATGTAGTATCCATCTTCAGTTCAAAGAGACCTGATATCAGCTTTCGAATCCATATGGCTTCACAACTTAGTAGAGCAATCTACTATGTATTCTGCTTCAGCCATGTTACGAGAAACACTAGAATGTTTCCTGCTAAACCATGAACTCATAGCAGACCCCAAAAGCATCTACCTAATGTGCTTTTCCTGTCTCAGATACTTCCGGCCCAATCTTCATCTGTGTAGCTATACAATCTATACTCATGGCTACCATCATAATATAAACCAAAGTCTATAGTCCCTTTCAGATATCTCATCACATGCTTTGCAGTTACTAGGTGAACTCGTCTTGGTTAAACAAGATATTGACTTAAGGTGTTCACAGCAAAACAAATGTCTGGTCTGGTATTTGTTAAGTACATCAATGACCCAATGATCTATCTATAATGAGTCATATCCACTAACTCTAATGAGTCATCAGCTAACAGCTTCAGGTTGGATTCCATGGGTGTGGCCATGAATTTGCATTCCAACATATTGAATCTCTTCAATATCTCCACCACATACTTTCCTTGGTTGAGAAATATTTCTTTTGATCTTTTCCATACTTCCAGACCTATGAAATAATGCATTAACCCAAGGTCTTTCATCTCAAATTCTTTTGCTAGTTTCTTCTTGCTTTCCATGATCTGTTTCTCATTTCCTATCAAGGATAAGTCATCCACATATAATAACAGGATGACAAGTTCATCTTCTACAACCTTGAGATAAAGGTTAGGATCAGCGTTATTCTTGGTAAATCCCATGCTCGACAAGAAACTATCTATTCTTTCATACCAAGCTCTGGGAGCTTGCTTCAGGCCATAGAGGGCCTTCTTCAACTTGCATACATGATTCCATCTAGCTTCAACTTCAAATCCTCATGACTATTTGATGTAAAACTCTTTCTCAATCATACCATTAAGGCAGGCTTGTCTTTACTTCACTATGGAAGAAACTACCATGATAGTTCTGAAGGAAGTGTACCTTACTTCCTGGAGTAAGTGTGTCTTCAGAATTAATTCCCTTTTTCTGAAAGAAACCTCTAGCCGCAAATCTTGCTTTATACTTCTCGATACTTTCGTCAGCTGCATGCTCTATTTTGTACATCCATTTGGAGGATACAAAACTCTTTCCTTCTGGTTTGGGAACTATATCCCATACATTATTCTAGTATTCTTTCATCATAACATCTTCCATGAGTTCATCTTGTCAGATCATCAACATATCCTAGTCTTCTACATTCAACTTTGAAGGTTGGAACCCACTTTACTCTTGGTAAAGTCTTGATCCATCAAGAAGTTGTCCATCATGTCGTACCATGTCGAACTTAGATATCTTCCGTATTCACTCCCCCTGAAGTGGAGTATTATCTTCTTTCTTCATTCTATACAGGTGGTTCTATGCTTGATGTATACTGGTCAATAGAGTATGTCATGTCATAGTCTATTCTTTCTGAGGAAAATCACAAACCTTTCTTTGTACACTTGTTCTTGTAGATCCAAATGGAGGATACTATGTACTTCCCTTTATGTCTCGAAATCATATCGTATACATCATTCCCCATGATCAACTAGTATTCTTTGATCATAGTTTCTTTTATAGCATTCTTTTCTTCATCTTGAGTTATCTCTCATACCCATGGTGGTATTCATCCTTTGAGGTGGATCTACCGCTCTCTGAAGCTCTTTCTTTCATCACGGTGTCTCTGACCCTGGGAGCTTCAGATTCATGTTTATTGAATTGTCATCACTTGTTCTTCGGAACAAGTCTCGTCCTTCTTTTCTTGTAGGAAGTTGTATAGGACCTTTCTTACAATTCAAATGCACCAGTTGCATGGTTAGAAGTATTTCATAAAACATATGCATAATGACAAATTCTTATGCATCATGCAACTATTTAGCCAATACAACATTCATCCATATTTCACAGAAACTTTCTAGATGCCTTCTATCTCTACCATTGCATCATTGAGATTGTGCATTAATCCAATATGTCAGCAAAGAGGTTTTATAAGTAGCACTAGAGAGTTGTATAGTGCCATGAGCTACTTACCCATCACATGCATACTAGTAGTATTAATGTAAACAATCTATCATGCATAACACATCAATTGAATACAATCAAATGCATAAAAAAACAATATCATGAAATGGCAATTGAATACTTATCTTTTATGTGTTTCGTGGGTAGAATCCATCTTGATCATTCTACTTTATCATCTTCTTCATTCATGAAATCATCATTTCTTATGGATAAGAGGTTCTTCAAGAATTGAGTTTTTTTTCATATTCCTCATCGCTTGAGGGATCTTCTTTGAATGGTGAGAGCTTGATCTTCAATTGCTCCCATATTATTCTTCTCTTCTTATTAGTCGAGCTGAAAGTAATCACTTACTTCTGGCATACATTCTTCCCATGAATGAATCCCATGATCCTGGGAGGCCATTCAAGGTGGCTATCACCACTTCTGCATACTTCTTTTTCTACTGCTTCAAGTTGTTCTGCATTCTGGATCTTCACATTCTTCAATTATTTTCTCAAAGCCATCTTCTGATTTAAGTTCTTATCTTCAAATAGCTTGATCAAGGAATCAAACATATTCGGTGTCTTTAGGGAACACACTTGTGGTATAAGTTGATCCGTTATTGAATCAACAATGATCTTCTTGGCCTTGATCAAGTTCTTCTTGTGTAAGTATTTGAGGCTCATCTCCCTCTAGAACTAGAACCTCTCTACTCATGTAGATGTCCAATTCATTTTCTTCAAAGAGATCAAATACTTCCATGCTTGGAAGTTTTCAACTTCACCAAGCTTATCATCAAGCTGATGTGATAGATCATTTTGAAATGAGAACCTCAAATGCAAATAGCAAAAGATTAGATCTTACCGATTTGAGGTGTCTGTCCTACTTCCGGAGCTGGCTGATCTAGGGTTTGTCAAAGAAACCCTAATTTTCAAAACTTGGAATCTTTTAGATATAATTGAATAGAAATATATATCTCTTCAAATGGAGCTGTCCAATGTACTTCTATTCTGAAAACAGTGGAGGGAAGCTCCCGGAACAGGAAACCCTAGTTTTCCAATTTCTTCTGCAGAAATTCCTGTTACTATTTCTGTGATATCTCCAAAATTACTACTTATCTATGTCTAAAATTTTTCAATAAGATAACCTCACATGTCCCTAATCTGACTGCATAAGTTTCATCAGAATTGGTTTCACCAATTTGAATTTATGATCATTTTCCCAAGGTGACCTGTTACAGGACTGTTTAGAATAGTGCAGTTGTACGGCATGCCACGTGTCAGTGGTTCATCTTCAGGTTCTTAAATTTGGATCAAAGAAATTAAAGGTTGTGCTCTTTCTATAACATCTTTAGGAATTCCATTTGGACCTCTGTAGCCCATTCTACAGCAATTCTCCCCAGGTGTCCTGTTTAGGGATGAATTCTAGAAGAGGATGGAACCCTAACTTGGAGGGATCATATCTCCCAGAATATAGCAATATGAGGCTGAATTTTGGAAAAAATGTAAATCAGGATTTTATCTTCGGCCTCTGCAATTTGTAACTCCTGATCCTTCGCCAATCGCAGGATATAGTAAATGTACCAAAACTTAGCAGTTTTAGTATTTAGGGTTTTTCCAGATCGGGGTCAAACTAGGGTTTGACTTTCCCAGAGTTTCACCCAACCAAATTTCTTGATCCAGGTATCTAAAATTTGATTTTTATGAGGAGAACAATCCTATGCTGGGCTTACTCAAAAGTTCTTCTTCTGTAGAAAGCCCTAATTTTCCGCACCAAAATTGAAAATGCTCAAAATCAAATTCCGCTTCGACAGAAAGATGCACCCTTCAATGGAGAGTCAGTCTAGCCTTCCTTTGCTAATCGATCATGGATAGAGACCCAAAAAAAAAATAAGAAGCCATAGATTCTTTAGTTGCACAATGTCTTCTTTCAGGGTGGCTCTGATACCATGTTAAATTTTCATATGCTTAGCTAAGACATCAGTACTTCATTTCATTTGCATAACAAAAGCATATAAACAGGATCACTAAAAGATAGACAAGCACAACCATACAAAAGGAACACAAATATTTATCCTGGGAAAACCCTAAAGGGAAAAACCCAGCAAAAGCTTCCTCAATATAGATGCCCCAAAAGATAAAAGATAAAACCAGCAAGGAGATCAAAGCCCGATCCTCCTCCTTCTCCAGCTACTTCTCTTGTCCACTAATGCGCTACACAAGTAAGAGTGTGTGTTCGAAATGAGGAGCACTACACCTCTATTTATATTCATCCATTAACTTAAGTTAACTCATCTGTCATGTAGGCTCGAGTTAATCATGTAGGCTCGAGTTACACATGTAGGCTCAAGTAACCACACTGGGGTGCTAATGACCCACCTTTATAATTAGAGGGGACTGCCTCATGACTCTTATTAGTTCTTCCGATTAGGAGCATCGGGGTACAAAGTAATACAAGTGATTCTCCCGATAGGACCATCGGGGACCACAAAGAAATACATATAGAATATTCTTTGAAGTTACAATATTTCAACACTTTCCTAAATGGAGATCTCACTGAGGAAATTTACATGCAACAACCTAAAGGGTTTTTTTCTAATCCATATTTAGTGTGCGGGTTAAAGAAATCATTGTATGGGCTCATGCAATCCCCCAGGGCTTGGTATGCCAAGATTGATGGCTTTTTTCTATCACTAAGTTTTGTTCGATGCAAGTTTGATTCTAATGTCTATTTGAAGTTGATTAATGGTTCTTTGATGATTATTATCTTGTATGTGGATGACCTATTGATTACAAGAAGTTCAAAGAAAGAGATTTCCTCCTTGAAGGATGCAATGAACCATGCATTTTCTATGACAAATTTGGGATTGTTGATCCAATCCTTGGGTCTCGAAATTGCTCAATCCCAACATGGAATCAAAGTACATCAATATAAGTATGATTTAAATTTTCTCATAAAGTTCAACATGAAATATTCCAAGCCAAGCAAGACTCCCTTCCTTTCAGGAGGTAAGCTTGAAGAAGCAGGTTCTTCTCCTATGGTAAATAATACACTGTATAGGTAGTTGATTAGGTGTTTACTTTATCTTACACACACTCAACGTGATCTATATTATGCAGTTAGTGTGGCTTCGAGATACATGGATCGGCCTCATGAGATCCACTAGAGAGCAGCCAAAAGGATCCTAAACTTTGTTCAAGAAACAAGAACTCATGGGATCTTCTACAAAGCAAAATCTAATCTTGATTTGATTGGATTTACTGACAGTGATTGGGAAGGTGATAACACAGATCTAAAGTCTACATAAATATATGTGTTCATGCTTACAGAAGGACCAATCAGCTGGTCAAGCAAGAAGCAGAGTGCCATAGCACTCTCATCTACAGAAGCAGAGTATAGAGGAGTTGTAAATGCAGCAACTCAATGTTTGTGGTTGTAGGGGATACTTGGAGAATGTGGCTTCGAATTAGAGTTTTCAACTATTATCTACTATGATAATCAAAGAACCATTCGAATCTACAATGATCCAGTTCAGAAACAGCAAACCAAGCACATTGAGATCCATATGCACTACATCAGATAGCTTGTGCATGCTGGTACCATTATTCTACTCTTCTATGCATATTCAGAACAAGTAGCAGGAATCTTCACCAAAGTTTTTTGTGAGAAGACCTTCAGCAATATCAAATCACTCCTAGGGATTGCTGATCATGCTGTGAAGCATGATTGATGACGATATTCCTAAAAAAAAAATTTTTTGTCCATGTTTAAGGGAGGATTTTCCCACTGGGTTTTTGCCTCTTTCCTTGGTTGTATGGACAAGCAATATGTAAAGAGTGACTAAGTCTTGTTGCTAGGCCCTATAGTTTTCTGATATTTACTCATAAAGTCAGGCTTAAGGGGGGTGTTAAAATAATCAACCCATAGTTACATACATTAGACATTAATTTTAAAAAAAATTCTTGTTACCTAGATTCCTAGATTCTATTATATGCTAGTTTCCTTCTGCATGTCCTAGAAGTCAAAACTTGCTAAAACTGAGTCATGGAGCACTTGGGAAACATCCTAGAAACCAATTTTAGCATGTCTACTTTATTACAGATTCTATAAAGTGCATATCTGCTTTTTCTGAAAAGCTTCCTTGCTTTATAGTTGTTTTAAGGAAAAAGAAAGAGCTAGTCTAGGTGTAGTTGCCTTGTTTTTTTTCCACATAATCCTCCCTCCTTTTCTCCAAATAAAAGCATGTATGATTTTTCTTTCCATCCCTCTTTATCTCGCCCACTTGACTTAGCAAATTCGTGAGAATCTTCATAGATTTGGAAACTGCTTTATACACCTATGGTGGATTTGACTAGATTTGGTAAGCCTGTTTTTTGACTATTTCAAATGGAATCCTTATGCATTATAACCTCTCATGTAATTATATATTACAGCAGCCTATTACTTCATAAGGTTGGCTATTGTACACTTACTCAATATAGATTAGTGTTATGCTCCAATTTCAGTCTCCTTTGGTGTTAATTTTGCATGTTTGATTAGCAATTTTGTAAGTGTAATTGTTCTATCTCTTGGGTTCAATTTCCACATAGATAAGAAGACCCAATATCTTAAGGATTCAAAACATTTACATCACCTAGGAAAGGCTTTCAACCAAGTTATCATTTTAAATGGAGTTAACGTTGAGCAAACGATAAGCCTTGTCGTCAAACCATTAAAAGTTCTAGTTAATATTATCCATGCAAATAAGTAAAAGGAATGTTAGGACTAATAAATACATGTTATGACAAGTAAGAATAGTAAATTATAAACTGATTTTTTTAATGAAAATTATGGGTATGTGACAAGTAAGTTATCTACACTACAAATGTGTGTTGAGTATTAAACATGGTTATGGGGTGGATAATGATATTAAAACATAATTAAACCGTATTGAGCTCAAGCACTATGAACAACGCCTACAAATAATGACACAAGCCACCCCCATTTACTCTTTCACTGTATCTAAATTGAATATGAGTGTTCTTATGAGGACTTAGGAACAATGAATGGTTCTTAGGGCTATGACCATAGTCAAAGGAGGGAAATGGGATGTTAAGCCTCTAAATATTGCTTCTTGGGATCAAGATCCATGGGCGATTCATGAACCTACCACATTATACCTATATTGGTTATTATCTAGAACTCTAATGGTGTTGTGGGTGCCATAGTTAGATTATTTGTGCACTAAGATTTGGTTTATAGGTATAACCAATGTCATGTGAGGAAAACTCTAACCTTGTTCCCTAAATGATGCTTCTTAATCCCAATTTCCATGAAAAACACCTACAGTCCTGTAAACATCACATTTGTTAAGCATATTTTACTATGAGTGGTTTTCTAGAGTGTGTTACGTTGTTTTCAGTAACATTGGGTCTTTGCATATTGACAATGGTTAGGGATAGTATAAAGAGGGCCTTGGACAGTTAACAAAGCTTCTTTAGTTCAAGCCTGGAGAATGATGCATTAATACACTACATAGAACATTTTTATGGCATCTTGGGCTTCTAAGTAGGATACAATTTTCATTTATTAGTTTTGGGCAATAGTGATGGGTTTACCATCCTAGACATGGTTGAAAATGGAAACAAAGGTTTTACATAGGAAAATGAACCTTATCAATCTCAAGTGTTGTGAACAAGGCCTTTGACCATGAAACAATCCCTTCCTAAGGGATCAACCCCAAGTGGTATTCCAAGATCCATTAGGTGGTTTCCACAAAAGGGATGTGCCTAGCAACCTTAAGAAGAGGAAATAGGTCCTAATGCTAAAGATTTCCTTTTGAAACATGTAGAAGTGAAGGAAGTTTTGAATAGTATTTTATGCAATAAAAATTCCATGCATGCTTTCAAAATATGTGGAGAATATTGTAAATCAAATAAAATGATTGACTCTTTTTTTGTATGTCTTGGTCATGTTTCCTTCTTTGGTTTTATGTTCAAACTAACAATCTTGGTGGTTAGCTTGGATAAGGAAAAAAAAACACATTCATTTTTAACACTTGCTCTTGTTTGTTCAAACAAATTCAAGATCAAGGTCAAACAGTCAAACTTAGTTTTAAGGATTGGCCTCATTATTTGAAGACATCTTTGAAATTATTAATTAAAAAGAAAATAAAATAATTTTAATTAATTTTAATAAAAATAAAAAACATTAGTGCATAACAACCAACAATTATCTATAATTTGTATAAATTTATTTTGAAAATTCCATTATTTGTATATTAAACTTATATAAAGATCTTTATATATTATAAATATAAATTATAAATTATAAAAACCAATTCAGTTTTTTTTTAACTTTGTATTATGTGCAT
Organism: Pseudotsuga menziesii; assembly: GCA_001517045.1. NCBI lineage: Eukaryota > Viridiplantae > Streptophyta > Pinopsida > Pinales > Pinaceae > Pseudotsuga > Pseudotsuga menziesii. The sequence goes on from LPNX010508515.1 coordinate 15,529, forward strand.
TCTTCTAAAGAAGAAATTGTTATTTAAAAAAAAAAAAATTACAACTAATTCATAACATGAAATGAAAACATTACCTTACTATACACATCCATAAATAAATATTAGGGATAAATAAATATTACCTTTAAAGCAAACTAATTAATTCTCTTCTTTAGGTCCGATAGACCAAAGTTTGGTCTCACGGGACCTTAACCATCATCATCATCATTATAGTGAACTCAGGACACTTCTCTCCAAGCTCTTTGAGTATAGAAATACAATTTTAAAATAAACTAATTAGTTGGCTTCTCTCCAAGCTCTTTGAGCATAGAAATACAATTTTAAAATAAACTAATTAGTTCGTTTATTTAGGTCTCGTCACCCAAGTTTGGTCTCTTCGTCATCCACGACATCATCATCATCATCATCATCATCATCAACAACATCTCCTAAACCAATTTTGGTCTTTGTGGGTCGTCGTCATCGAGCCATTATAGAAAAAAACATAAAGTCCCAACTTAATCCTCAATGGTTTATTTTAAAGTTTACATGACATTTCATATATATACACACAAAGATCATAACATCTTTTTAAATATAATTTTCTTTATAACAATTATTTTTCGTTTTATCATAGCGCAATTTTTAAATAAATTTTTTTTGTTTGCAATTATTATTTATTGTATCATAAAATAATTATTTTATTAGAATATAATTTTATTTAAGAAATCTAAAAAAAAAATCTCAACTTAATCCTCAATGGTTTATTTTAAAGTTTACATGACATTTCATATATATATATAGATATAGATGTACACAAAGATCATAACATCTTTTTAAATATAATTTTCTTTATAACAATTATTTTCCCTTTTGTTTGCAATTATATTTTATTGTATCATAAAGTAATTATTTTATTAGAATATAATTTTCTTTATTGGATCTAAAGCTAAAGAATTAATCAAGAAAACATTATTATTTTAATTTTATTAAATATAATGACATTTATAAATTGAGAAATATAAATTCTTACCACTCAACTCTGAGTATCATTTAGAAATATCGATGAACATGTCTACCTACCACAACACATAAACAAATATTAGATTAGCATATGATTAAAATAAATAAAAATATTCCCAAATTGGTGACGTGGAACTAGAAAGACGTCACGTAAATCATCGTGTTATGACAACAACAAATTTATCGAACTGTGTAATTTGAATTGCAGTTGTCAGTGATCATAACCGTTCAATTTGAACTGCAAGTTGTGAGTAATCATGAAAAAAACATCACCTTCATTCACCGTTTGATCGTAATAAGAGTATCATCCAACGGTTCAATTGAATTACTAACGGCCGTCGTGGCATTCATGAAGGTGGGCTGCTGGTGGTGGGGAAATGATTACTTATGCAAGAGAGAAAAGCATCACCTAAATTCAGTTCTGGATTTGGAAAAGCATCACCTAAATTTATCGTTGCCAGTTTGGATTTAGAATTGCAAGTTGTCACTCATCATAAAAAAACCGTCACTCACATTCATCGTTTGATCACCTAAAAATCATCATCCAACGGTTGAATTTGAATTACTGATTGACAATGATGCGGTCGACGTGGCAATTGGATTTAGAATTTTAATCTACTACTCAATTTGAAGTGCAAGTTGTCGGTGATAATGTAAAAAACATCACCGTTTTATCACCTAAAATGTATCGTCCAACAACGGTTCAATTTGAAATTTGGTTGTCGTTGGATCATAAAGCAGATCCAATGGTTATTCTTTAATCTCTTCATTTCTATTTGCTCTCTTAAACATATCGCTATTCTTCAATCTCTTCATTTCTATTTGCTCTCTCTCGAATTAAGATTTGAGGGTTGAAGAGAGGCCTCGTGTTTTTTTGGTTAATTGTGATGTGTTTTCCTCTGTGCTCTATTTGTATAGGTCTGTGGAAGCTCTGCACAAGTTATGCCACTGAGAACGATTACGCCGTGCTGCTTCAAGATTTTCTGCTGCGATATGTGTCAATCCTACGAGGTAATGGCACTGCTAAACAGTCCTATAAATTTTGAGATCAGAATATAATTCTACCTTTATTCTCTGAATATAATTCCAACTATTTCTTCTGTAGATTATATATATAAGGAAGGACATAGATCTTTCTTTTTCAGGTTTTTCTGAAAACTATTAACATTTATTCATATGCTGTGAAATTGTGAATAGAATCGTAGCAACTATATCATACCGGAATATGCTATGTAGAGGCACTTATAATTTGTTTATCTTGAAATTGACTGTCTCTTTTCCTTGAAATTGTTATTTGAATATGCAAAGGGTATCACCTAAAATATAATTCACAGAATCTGGTTGAAAACATTACAGAATGGGCCACTCACTGCATATCTAATAGTACTCATAGAAAGATTTGATAACTGGCCTAAATCATCAACAAGAACATAATAGGATTTATGAGTTGGGACTCTAATTTTATGTTATGTTAAATTCAAATCCTAAGGAATCATATTTGGGGTTGAGTTGTTCCCATCGAACTGGCCTAAATCGTCAACAAGAACATAATAGAATATATATGAGTTGGGACTCTGATTTTATGCTATGTTAAATTCAAATCCTCGTGAATCAGATTTGGGGTTGAGTTGTTCCCATCGAACTCCAATTGCATATACCCATGTTCAACTATTCTTCATGTTTAATTTATTTCCACTAATAGCTTTCGGATTCACTCTAATTAAGATATTTGAGTATGATTCTTTTATAAGCGGCCCCTACACACTTCCTTTTTAATTCACTTAATGCTTATAAGCCTTTAACGATTGTTTTTATAGTGTATATACCATATCTTAATCTTAATCCTTTGATTTTCAAGACAAATAGAATGCACGTTTAATGAAATCAAATCGATACAGATTTAAGTAATGTGCTCGTGAAAATTACTTTACAGATTCCAGGTTTCTATGCTGGTTGATATGGATGGGCATGATAAGATATCAGATATCAGATATCCAGCTTCAACGATCTGTAAGGCATTCTTTATTGGTAACATATAATTCAATTACTTTATAACTTGCAACATCTGGCTACTTTATAACTTGCAACATCTGGCTACTTTTAAGATAGATAACATGCCCAGTATCAAAGTGGTAATAAATTCTGTAAATTTTAACTATACCAAAAACAACCATGTAAACTTAAATTTTAAAATTATTACGTTGTAGTTTCCAAAAAGATGCCAATGGATTTTACTATTTTATTTTTCTGAACCATTTCTTCTAATGTTCTACTCGGGTTATTTGGGAAGCTCGGACCAAGAGCAACGCCAGGGTGAGAGGGTGACAACGGAGTTCTTATTTGTGATGAATTCCTTCTCCTTGGTGGTGGGTGTGAGATTCTAACCAATGGGTAAGCAACTTAATTACAGAATATTCAATTTTGTTTTATGTTTTGATGTAAAGAAAGTTATAGGCATTTTTTATTTATTTACATACATTTTTTTATCAATATTAAGTTTTAATGATAGATAATCTACTATATATTTATCCCTAGCATTTCATAATTATTTGTTTCTCTTAATTTTCTTTAATAATTAACCATCTCAATTTCATTGAATATTTTTCTATATATTTATTCATTCCTTTTTGGTTCATTTTTTATCTCTTCTTTGGTGGGTTCTTCTGGGAATCTCATGTGTGTTTTAAAATTTGATTTATTCATAGTATTTCGTTCCTTAGCCTATGCATTTTATCATTTGATTTATTCGAATTATTTTATTTTATTTTTTTCTGCGTTGGTTGGGATTTTTTTCTTGCTTTTATTGGAATTGGATGCCATTTAGGTTTTCCCTGATAATTAAGTAAACATAATTTAATTGTGTTTTTTTATTTAAAGAAAGCCTCACATTTTTTTAAATTATTTTATTTTGAGATTGTTAATATTCCACTTCAATAAAGTTATTTTATTTTGTGGTTGTTAATATTCTGCTTCAATTGCAGACTGATGTAACAAATTTTATATCTTTCATGGCGGGGGGATTTAACCATTTAACCAATATCATTCTCTTCATTTCTCTTTATAGTTTCTATTTACTCTTTCAATTACTGTAATTCAGATTTGAGCGTTGAAGAGCTGCACTGTGTTTCTGTGTGTGAGGTGTTTGCCTGTTTCTGTGTGATACGTTTTTTTTTTGTCTTCAGGGTTTCTTGTAAGTTATTTATTTTAAGTTTTTTTTTGTATTTGTGATTATTCAGAGAGCAGGCGAGACCGCCACAGGAACACAAGGAGTGTATTATTAGGCCCTGCTTTTTCAAGAATACTACTTCGAATGCCATCATGTGTTGACTACCATCAAGATTACGAAGTCAAACTCACAAGGTAATTGCAATGGTCACATTCCTTTATATTTAAACCTGTGATCAGAAATTATGTTAATTCAAAATTTTACTAAATATGTGTTGTCTAACAGTTATATATATATATATATATATATATATATATATATATATATATATATAAAGACTGAATTAAAAAAATTGTTTTCTCTGGTTTAAATAAAAACAATTTCATACTCTGATTTATGGCCGAGAACTGAGGTGATAGATTTGATTGATTAGTTTTGTGATTTTTTTCTAATTTAACATTTAATTTTTTTTTAAATTGTATTTTTGAATAACTTTCAATTCTTTTTCTGTCTGAGTCTCTGAATTTTTCTTCTCCCTGAGTAGTCCCTTGGTGCAGGTAAGAAACAACTTCTAATTTGGCAAGAAATTAGTCCAGGAGAACTATTAAGCATAACAAATTGAAAGTTGGGATTCTCATCAGTTACTTATTTGTGAACTTTCTTATCAGCGTTTTATAGGGTTTTGTTGTTGCACGATATCAAGATTTTAAGCTTTGTATAAAGTTCTTTACATTTAGACAAGGGTAGTAAAGACCAGGTTCAAACGTCCAAGTAATGGCACTGCTAAAGATTTAGTAGTAGCCAACGTTCACAAGTAATGGCATTGCTAAACGTTCCTTTAAATTGGGGAGAAACCTATAATCAGAAATGATTTAAATGAAATTTAAATAAGTTCATAAATGATAGAAACTTGCACAGAGGGTGGGAGAGAATAGGCATAGAGTATTTACAATAGGAGTATGTCCAGTCCACGTACTCATACTTCTATGGCTTATTGTCCTCTATGACTCATCGTCGATTTGGTTCATGCACTCTACTACTCACAAAGAGGATGCAAATCACAGAATTCTCTGATAGTTGCATCCCTAAATAGGTGGTGAAACTACTATATCTGGGTCAAGCTATTTTTTAGTGGCAGATTTAGAAAAACATCAGTTGTGGATTTAGATTTGAAAGTTGTCACTCATCATGAAAAAATCATCACTTAAATTAAGTTTGATCACCTAAAAATTATCATCCAACGGTTCAATCAATTTGAATTACTGATGTGGAAGTTGGTTGTAGGAAAATATCACATAAACAAGAATTTTATACATGTTGGTTGAAATGAAGCTGTGACCTAAAAAAACATTACCGTTTGATCACCGAAAAAGTATCATCCAACGGTTCAAAATTTCGTTGTTGTTAGATCATAAAGCAGATCGAATGGTTGCGTTTAAACAAATGGCTATTCTTCAATCTCTTCATTTCTATTTTCTCTCTCTTAGGTACTGTAATTAAGATTTGCGGGTTGAAGAGCAACCCTCTGCTTTTGTTTGTGATGTGTTTTCCTCTGTGTTTTTATAGGTCTGTGGAAGCTCTGCACAAGTTATGCCACTCAGAACGATAACGCCATGCTGCTTCCAGATTTTTCGCTGGTATCTGTGTCAATCTTACGAGGTAATGGCACTGCTAAACATTCCTTTAAATTTTGATTACGAGGTAATGGCACTGCTAAACATTCCTTTAAATTTTGAGATCAGAACTTAACTCGATGAAATTTTAATAAAATCTTTATTCTCTGAATATAATTCCAACTACTTCTTATGTAGATTATATATATAAGGAGGCCATAGATCATTTTCAGGTTTTTTCTGAAAACAATTAACATTTTTTCATATGTTGTGAAATTGTGAATAGAATCGTAGCAAGTGTATCATACCGGAATATGCTATGTAGAGGCACTTATAAAAATTTGTTTGCCTTCAAATTGTCTTTTTCTTTTCCTTGAAATTCTTATTTGAAGATGCAGAGGGTATCACCTAAAATATAATTCACAGTATCTGGTTGAAAACATTATATAATTTTGCAACACAATAGGATTTTGCACACAATAGAATATTTATGAGTCGCGACTCTGATTTTATGTTATGTTAAATTCATATCGCGACTCTAAGTCGCGACTCTGATTTTACTGAAAAGTACTATTACTTCTCTTTGCTAATTGTAAATAGAGAAAGAAAAAAATCCTTCTATGGTTTTACCTTGCTTTCTCTGGTTGAACAAACAACCATTTTCGCGTTTAATTACAAACAACAATTTAAATAACTAAATCTTTCTAGAAATAGTTTGACTAAAAACAGCGGCCGTGTTTTGTGATTTATTGTTAATTTAACAATTATTGTCGCGTTTTTGCTATGTTAATTCATTTGTGAGGTTTTGTGTATTCTTACTTTGTGTTGTATCTGTGATTAACCAGAGAGGAGACAACATTGAATGCGTTGACAGGTATTAAACTTACTCTGTGATTCTCTGAGATTTTTTATGTCAGGTATTAAACTTACCAGGTACTTAGACTCCTCAACATTCCTTTAAATTCCTGGAAAAACTATGATTTGAAATTTTAATAAATTTTTGTTCTCTTGATATATTACATAATCTTTCTCAGTTTCCAGACTGTTTACCTAGTTTATCCCTAGCATATGTCTAGCAATTGAAACGGATATTTCTTATCTGTTGTGTTAATATAAATATTTCATTCAGTTTGTGATGTGTTGTTGTGTTAGTAACTTAGTATAAATCTTTCATTCTCTGATTTATGGCTTAGCACTAGGGTGATAGGTTTCACTTCTATTTATTGTAAATAGTTTACTAGTAAATAACCTTATGTATAATGAAATTTAAATTATTAATTCATTTTTATGTATAAGCGTAGTAAAACCCAGCATCAAACGTCCCAGGTAGTAGTCAAGGTTTACAAGTAATGGCACTGCTAAATTTTCCTTTGAATTTAGGACTTTTTAGGACTTTTATTAATATTTTTTCATGTTTTAGGATATACAAATATAGTTTTTAGTATTATTTTTATAAGGGTGCTTTTAGTTTACTTATATTTCTTAATTATTTAATAATATATTTATTTTTTTATATTGTTATTAAACATTGTAAAATATTTTATTATTAATTTAAAAATAAATATTTAATTTTTCACATTGTTTTTGTGTAGAATTTTATGATATGTAATTTTTTTCCAAAGGGAGAAAGGAATTAAATTTTTCAATGTTGCTTTGGTTAATTTTGAGAGTTTTTTAGGTGTTAAATAGTTTAGAGTTCATATTCATAATTTAGAGTTTTTTTTCTTGGTGGTTGTTGAAATAATTTAGAGCTTTATTATATTATAAATTGTTATCTTATGTATTTTTAATGGCCATAAATGGTTTTTCAATGTTTTGTTTTCATAGTTAATGATATTTGTGTTATATATATGTAAATTTGATTAAAATATTTAAGTGAGAATAAGATTGTAGAAAATATTTGTTATTTATGAATATTAAATTGTATACATTTGTTTATATTAGATTTGCATTAGTATGTTGACCATAGGGTTTCTATTTAAAGTCTTGTGTAGAGTGTTTTCAAAGGACCATTTTCGGAAATTGCCTGGAAACAATTTTCTAACTCGGTATCTTGACACATGTGCCTTTGTTGTAACTGGAAACTGGGACGTCATTGCACTAGTAATAGGTGGAGGGAGGTAACTCC
>LPNX010508518.1:7594-32594 GCA_001517045.1 Pseudotsuga menziesii
AACAAGCACGGATTTTACCATTTTTATAGACCCCAAATATAAGTTTAACTTATTTTCATAGCAATTACGCATACCAAAGAATCTTGATTCATATCACTCCTTAAGTATGCGCAATTAATCTCAATCGTCGATTTAACGACTTCAAAAGTGACTTATCTCTTTTTCATAAAATATTGCACATACCAAATAACTTTGGGTCACATCACTACTTAGGTGTGCACAATGGTTTTTAACCATCGATCATCATGGTAAATATGAGTCGTAAAATAAACATTTAATTGATTTTATTCTTTTGTGGGTTTTACCACATACTTTTTTCACATGCATTGAGAGCCCTTTCACGAGCTTATCCTATGCTTCACCATTGTATCTTCTGAGCTTCCCTTTGCACAAGCTTATCCTATGTTTCACCAATGACTTTTTCGAGCTTCCCTTTGCACAAGCTTATATGTTTCACCAATGACTCTTTCGAGATTCCCTTTGCACGAGCTTCTCGACTCCTTCAAGGTATGAAATGATGGCAACTTTAGCTCACCTTCTCACACAGAGCTTGGCTCAGATTCCTTCTTTGCATGGGGACATACCTCTAGCAAAGAATTTCTCAACACCAATGGCCTGTTCTAATACCAATATGTTGGATAGGTGGGGGATTTGAACATAGCACACAACCAAGGAACATAGCATAACATAGCTACATCTAATGAGACAAGTAGGATCTTATCATCTCTTCTCCATTAACATAAAACACACACTTACATAATGAAAATAAGAGTACATACATATACGAAGAAATTTATACTAGTACGAGAATTTTCCTGCATTAACTAACTACGTAACTGTATTTAAAAAACATTTCTAATGTCAGACATGTATACATTATGTAGGTTACTTGTTTCATAGTTACAAGTACTTTTTACATATGTCAAAGATTGACCAATTGCTTGTGATAGAGTGATAAATTGGTCCTTCATACAATCTCCTCTTAGTCCGATCCACATATTTGATTCGAAAATGAACATGCTCATTGAATGTAATCAAGTACTTAAGTATTATGGAACTATAATCCACTTACTTACCATAACATTGTTCTGGCAATTCGCTTTAACATTTACAACTTGGTTCCAATCACAACTAGATAACGGTGAATGAGAAATTGGAAGGGATTAGACGCATGCACCATACCAGATTAGTTCATTCTATGGAATGGAGGGAATTAAGATATACGAACCTCCTCATTTCTTTCGACATGGATGGATTTGGTTCACGTGAAATAATATGGAAATAATTGCATTGATTGATCACAAAGAGGAGTGAGACACTGCAATTTCTTCGATAAGATTCATTAAGAAATTGGGATAGAGATATAAGCATTTATCCATCCCTTTAACCAATTTTCTAGATCTCTCCATTTAACAAACATTTTATAAAATTAAGTAACACGATCCCAAAAAATAACCTTGTTCAATGAAATTGGGGTGATATGTAGCTGTGATTCGAATCTTGGGGGATGAGACCCAGAAGGCTTGGATGCCAAGAGAGGAGGAGAGTAAACTTGCAAATTGGTATCAATATATCCATGATTGAGATCAGAGGTTCCCTCAAAGAGCCTCACCTCTCAAAACATCAACTCAAATCGATTAAACATGAATAATTCACAATGATTAACATAAAATAATAAGACAAAAAAGGTAGGATGTCAAAAATCCTTGAATTCTTTATTAAGAAGGCATAGAGCCTTTTTTATAACATTATTACAATGTTCTTTGGGGCAATACCATGGGTCAAAAGCATGGGTTGTGAAATATCATGGATGAGAGAGGTACAATGCGCCTTGAATCCATACCATGGAACAAAACCATGGGTTTTCAAATACCATGTATGGAAGAGGATGGCCTCTCCATTTAACTTTTGATGATGAATGAGAGAGGGTGACCTCTCCATTTAATGTTTTTATGACTCATATATCTGAATTTAGACTATATGCCCCCTGAAATTCAAATCATTTTACCCCTCTTAGAAAATAATGGTCTCCATCATTTCATGCTAAAAAGAGACCCATGATTACATTGTTCCGATTTCCAATGAAGAGAAGGGTTTTGTGTACTTAGCCCATAACCATGGGTTTTGTGTGGTAGACCCATAACCATAACAATAACTGTGGGTTTTGTGTTGTTGACCCCTAACCGTGGGTTTTGTGTGGTTGACCCCTAACCGTGATTACAATACATAACCATGGGTTTTGTGTGGTTGACCAATAACTGTGAGTTTTATGTGGTTGGCCCATAACCAGGGGTTTGTGTGGTTTACCCATAACCATGATTACAAAGTTATTTAATAAAAATCCAAAAATGATCTTTGGTGCAGTTGATGTCTCGCTACAAATTCATTCATATCTTATAATGTAGGTGATGAAATTGTATTCTGTTGAAGATGCATTTGAAATATTGAAATTAAGTTTCCATCCATATAACATAATTTCTCTATGGTTTCCCAAGGAGTGATAAAATATTTGTTGGACCTTAAGGGACAGGCGTGCACTGTTTTTTTTGCATACATATGTTGCTTCAATCGATGATATCTCTCAAACCAAAGATCCAAATGAAAAACCGTGAAATACCCATTTTAGATGACAAAAATACCTTTCCAATGATTTATGGTAGAGATTTTGATATTTTATGTGGATTCAGTGGCACCTGTTTAATGTTTTTGTACGTGAGGTCGTAGTGTGTACAAACATATGTTGCTTCAAACAAGTATATCTCAAAGACCAAAAAGGTAAATGAAAAACTGAAAAAATACCCATTTTATGTGACAGAAATATATTTCCAATGAGATATGGAAGAGCATCTAAAACTCTTTGTGCAAGTTGGAACGTATGTTTGAATTTTGCAAATATGTTTTGACCTTCAATCCATCTATCACTGACCTTCTATAGCAGCCATACAACAACATATAGTTTGATAAAGGGATGAAATGAGGTCGCCCAAGATCCAATATGCAATGCAAAAAGTATTTTAGTCCTTTCCATGACCATATGAGGATGAAATAATGCTTGATCTTAGAGTATAGAGAACCACAATTGATGTCAAGTGTTTGTAGAGAAACATGGGATGTTGTAGAGATCATGGAACTTCCTAATGTAAATTAGATAGCCTCTAGTGCATGAGGACCAACTTCGATGCTTACAGTGTATGGCCCAACAGATGGACTCTGAGTGTGCCAAAAGGAGGCTGGAAATTCCTGCAAATCTTTGAACCCAAACTATTTTGAAACCCTCATTCCCATCGAGAGCGTACCTACTCTGATACCACTGATATAGATATTGGGGGCTGATACCCGGAAGGCTTGGATGCCGAGAGAGGAGGAGAGTATACTTGCAAATTGTTATCTATTTATCCATGATTGAGATCAGAGGTGAGGCTCAAAGAGACTCATCTCTCAAAACATCAACTCAAATGGATTAAACAAGAACAATTCACAATGATTAACACAAAATAATTAGACAAAAAAGGTAGGATGTCAAAAAACCTTGAATGATTTATTAGAGCCTTTTTTATAACATTATTACAATGAGCTTTGAGGAAATACCATGGGTTGTCAAATACCATGGATGCAAGAGGGTGGCCTCTCCATTTAATGTTTTTATGATGAATGAGAGAGGTTGCCCTCTCCATTTAATGTTTTTATGACTCATACATCCAAATTTAGACCATATGCCCCCTGAAGTTCAGATCAAGCCAAAACCCTAGTTCACACCAAAACGAAGGGAGAAATTGCTCCATTAAATTCTCGTTTCTAGAAACTAGGGGAAAATGGTAACCCACAACTAAAATTCCATTTGCGAATACCATTTGTTTTCTTATAAATTTCCTTGGGATAACCCTTTACATATAATTTCAAAGCAGATAGATTGTCAAAAGAAGCACTCTAATGTGAAACTAAAATCATACACTTTCAAGAATTCATGGATAGTGACATTATTCGGGAAGGATCTAAAGTTTTAGAATGACTCTTTTTGTTTGTTTGTAAATCTAGTTTATGCAATTAAACTTTGTGTGAAACTTTGTCTATGGATTGTAGGAGGATGAATCTTTGGGTTTTTGTTTGTCAATCCAATTTTGTTGTTGACACTTTGAAAGTGGAATGTAGGAGGGCTTATAGTTATGATGTTAAAGTTTTCCATCTAGTGGAGTTTGGAGAGTAGTTTTGATGATTGTATTTGAATTTTTTCAAGTATAATGAAATGGTGTAGAAGTATAGCTTTGAGATGTAGTTTTTTTATTTAATTCTCATGAACAACAAGAAAAAAAACAATTTTAAAAAATAAATTTGGGGTGATTGAAAATAATAATGATAGATTACTATCACACAAAAATTTGTTCACTCAAAATTAGAAATTCATTAAATTTTTCTCATAGGCGAAATTTTGCCCCTAAAATTTTCTTTGAATGTGTCCATAAACAACGAACATGGTTTTTGAAAATTCCACCTCTTATAAATATTTTTCTAAAATTGTCCCCTAAAAATTAATCAATTACATCCAAGGATATTTTTACTTTGGTTTCTGAAACATCTTAAATAAATAAAACAACTTGTTTTCCCTCATGATTTTTAGGATTCCAAACTGAATATTCTCTCAATCTAAAACAATGATAGCCATTGAATTGAATTTGTATAAATAAAATAACTTGCTTTCACTCATGAGTTTTAGGATTGCAATCTGAAAATTTTCTAAATCTAAAACAAGGATTGTCATTGAAATGAATTTGGATAAATAAAATAACTTGCTTTCACTCATGATTTTTAGGATTGCAATTTGAAAATTTTCTCAATCTAAAACAAGGATAGCCATTGAAATGAATTTGGATAAATAAAATAACTTGCTTTCACTCATGATTTTTAGGATTGCAATTTGAAAATTTTCTCAATCTAAAACAAGGATAGCCATTGAAATGAAATTTAAAGAGTTTATTAGGAACACCCATGATTGAAGGAACATGAAGTAGCTATCAATACACCTTGGGAATCAAAATCACTAGGAAAACTACAATAGCAATTTGTCTTTTTGATGAACATATTATCACCCAAGCTCACACCCTTCAAGCTAAAGTCCTAAAGCTCTAGTTAGGGCCTTGGTGTAACTAAGAGGGAGGTTAATGTCACCACATGAGATCCTCTTTTACTCTTTAGGCTAGATCTTCTCCAAGTAAATAGAGGATTCCCTAGGATATGATTACTAGAGATTGCAATGATGTTCAAGGTGAAATGAAGAGATTGCAATAGAAAAACATAACATGATAGTAAATTAGGAAATAGGGATGAATGGAATGGGGATTACTATCTTATCCATAGGGAAAATATGAAGGTTAAAAAGATGATTAGAAGGATTAGGGAAGTAAGACTACAAATCTTAGCCACTTTCTAATTTCTTTACCATGTTTAAAATATTACAAAGGAAAAACACTTAAAAGATATTTTCAAATGATATTCAAATGATATATTTCATGAAAAGATAAGAGAATAAATAACCATAGAATAAGAGCTATACTTCAACTTAACACTTCCAATTGACAGCCATCACATGGAAGAAAGGAAACTTACTCTATTAACTCAAAACCATTTGCATTTGAATATTTCATCCATAAGTGAACATGAGAAACAAAAAACTATTCAAAAGTGCAATGATTGACCATCTAAAAAAAATCAATAAATATTCAACTAAACACAATGAGATTTATCATCCAGCTATGAGAAAATAAGAAAAAAAAGTTATATAAATTTTATTTTATCCAATCTTCCCTCTACAACGACATAACAAGAATATATTAAAACTAAGCTAAAGAAGTGTATTAAATAAACGAAATTACTCTAACTACCCCAGTAACATCCATGAAATAAGATAGTCAAAACCCTCTAAAATATAAAAATATTTTTAACAATAAATAGGAGATATCTTACACGAATCTTTTCAGGGTGGTTGGAAGCAAACATGCATGTTATCCTATTCATCCTCTTAGGTCATGTTTTTGTTTTCCCTTTTTTAACACTTTTGTTTAAGTTTTGAAGCTTGGTTTTATTCATTACTCCTGGAAAAATTTGTTTCTTAGGATAGTTTGAATCTTTTCCCTTTAGCTTTCATGTTTATTTGATTTCTTAGTTTTATTTTATTTATTTATTTTGGTTTGATTTCATAGTTAGAGGGTTTATAGAATGCTTATATGGATTAAAAGGTCTAAAAATTAACATAAAATCTTGATTAAGGTTCTTAAACCAAGTTTAAACCTTTATCATGAGTTTAATTTTTGAAAAACATTAAAGCAGACTTTCTTGTAGCGCAAGCCTGGAAAAATTGCACACATGCAATACAAGAAAGTCGCACAGTTCAAAAATCATCATTTTTGGGTCAGATTTTTTGAAATTCTCACATATGAAGTGTCACTCATACTGCATTGAGGGATTTGATATGTGTTTCCTATAGAATTATCATTGTGACACATGTGAATACGTCAAAGAAATTATCATGAGGGTGAGTCATGGTGATCTGTTGCATAGTTATGGAATAATGATGGTTGAACATAATGAGACAAATACGCCTTGAATATCGTATCTCCTAAAGTGCACGCAGAAGCAAATGAAGTTCGTGGCGAAAAATTAGCAATCTGTAATCAAACTTTGAAACAGGGCGAAAAACTAGATCTTTGAGGAGTGATCGTTTGGAGTTATCAAAATGATCAAAGAATATTAAGGAATTCAATTAGACACCTGCCAGTCAAGAAAACATGATTACCGCACCTTGATTCATCACGTTGATAGGTAGGTTGCGGATCGTTACCAAAGTTTATAAATTTGGGGCTTTTCAGAACAAAGGTCTAATGATATGTTTTAATGCATACTTTTTTGACATGTATTGAGGACCCTTTCATGGGCTTATCCTCTGCTTCACTCGGAGCTTCAAGGTATGAAACAATGGTAACTTCAGCTCACCTTCTCACACAAAGCTTGGCTCATATTCCTTCTTTGCATTGGGAGACACCTATAGCGTAGAATCTCTCAACACCAATGGCCCGCTCTAATACCAATATGTTGAATATGTAGAGGATTTGAATATAGCACACAACTAAGGAACATAGCATACATAGCTACATATAAATGAGACAAATCAGAGCTTATCAGGTCTTCTCCATTAACACAAAAAACACACTTACATACTAAAAATAAGAGTACATACATATACGAATAAATTTATACTAGTTCAAGAATTTCCCCGCATTAACTAACTACGTAACTGTATTTAAAAAACGCTTCTAGTGAGACATGTAGGTTGTTTCAGAATTACAAGTACTTTTTACATATGTCAAAGTTTGACCAGTTTCTTGTGATAGAGGGATAAATTACTCCTTCCTGCAATCTCCCCTCAGTCCGATCCACATACCTGATTCAAAAATGAACATGCTCATTGAAAGAAATCAAGTACTCAAGTATTATGCAACTATAATCCACTTACTTAGCATAACATTGTTCTAGCAATTCACTTTAACAATTACATGTTGGTTCCAATCACAACTAGATAATGGTGAATGAGAAATTGGAAGGGATTAGATGCATGCACCGGACCAGATCAGTTCATTCTATGGAATGGAGGGAATTAAGATATACGAACCTCCTCTTTTCTTTAGACATGGATGGATTTGTTTCATCTGAAATATGCATGATTTGCTTCGTCTCGAATGGAAATAATTGCATTGATTGATCATATAGAAGAGTGAGACATTTTAATTTATTCGATAAGATTCATTAATAAATCGAGATAGAGATATAATCATTTATCCATCGCATTAACCAATTTTCTAGATCCCTCCCTTTATCAAACATTCCATAAAATTAGGTAACATAATCCCAAAAAATAACCTTGTTTAATGAAATTGGGGTGAATGTAGTTGTGATCCTGATCTTGAGGGATGAGACCCAGAAGGCTTAGATGCCAAGAGAGGTGGAGAGTAAACTTACAAATTGTTATAAATATATCCATGATTGATATTAGAGGTGTCCTTAAAGAGCCTCACCTCTCAAAACATCAACTCAAATGGATTAAACAAGAATAATTCACAATGATTAACATAAAATAATAAGACAAAAAGGTAGGATGTCAAAAATCCTTAAATTCTTTATTGAGAAGGCATAGACTCCTTTTTATAACATTATTACAATGTTCTTTGGGACAATACCATGGGTCAAAAGCATGGGTTGTGAAATATCATGGATGAGAGAGGTACAATGCGCCTTGAATACATACCATGGAACAAAACCATGAGTTGTCAAATACCATGTATGGGAGAGGATGGCCTCTCCATTTAACTTTTTATGGTGAATGAGAGAGGGTAACCTCTCCATTTAATGTTTTTATGACTCATATATCTGAATTTAGATGATATGCCCCCTGAAATTCAAATCATTTTACCCCCCTTAGAAAAAGATGGTCTCGATCATTTCATGATAAAAAGAAACCCATGATTACAATGTTCCAATTGCCAATGAAGATAAGGGTTTTGTGTAGGTAACCCATAACCATGGGTTTTGCATGGTAGACCCATAACCATAACTGTGGGTTCTATGTTGTTGACCCCTAACCATGGGTTTTGTGTGGTTGAATGGATTCCTTGATGGATCTATGATGCAATTTGAGAAAAAATCTCAAAAATTCCAGCACTACACTAGAAGTTGAAGGTTTACCACATAAATCCTAAGAAAATGAATTGTTGATCAAGCTATCTAAATTGACTAAGCTGGGTGTGATGAAAATCTGAAAAGTGCAGGTTGTCCAACCTTATGGTGTCATTTTTGTGTTTTTGCAAGTTTTTGAAAGTCTTTCACTGTATTCTCTACAATAGAAAAATGGCCTCTTCTTTTGATATTCTTACTCCTTTCAACTACCATCAATGGAAAGAGGACATGGAGATTCAATTCCATGCCAAAGGAATTTATAGAGTCACGATGGACACCAAGATAGAGCAAAACCATGTTGTGGACAAAGCTAGATACTAGAATAAGATGGATGAAGCTTTTGGGCTTCTGTGTCTTTTGATTTCTAAGGATATTCTATTCCATCTCACCGGATTGAAGATTCCTAAATAAATTTGGGATCAACTTGCCTCCATGTATGATAGGAAAAATTATTTGAGGATCTACCAGCTAGATAATGAGATGATTTTTCTTCACCCAAGGAACTTCAAAAATCTCAATGATTTCTTCACCAAATTCAAGCACCTAGTGCTCCTGTTGAAGTAGTTTGAAGTGCAGAAGGAGGATGATCATCTCATCCTCTCCATCCTCTCCAAACTTGGTGTTTATTACTCATTTTTTGTTTCCACATTCCATACCAGGAAGCTCACAACCCTGAATTAGAAAATTCCTACTCTCAATGCCTTCATTGAGTCCCTCACCAATGATCATGACAAGCTTGTGCATATGGGGATCATCAAATCCTTCAAATATCAAGAATTGTTTTCTTCGGGGCCTAAAGCTATGAATAGTAATGGAAAGCAGAAGAATCAAAAGACTAAGTTTGATGCTCCTAAGCCAAAGGAGAAGAACTAGCAGGAAGATGAGCCTTCAAAATCAGGGAACAAGAACAAAGGCAAAGGAGGAAAAGAAAAGATCAATTGATCAATTGTTCCTATTGTGGGAAGGGATTTCACATTGAACATTCCTGGATGAAGAAAAATCTTTATGAGATGACTCTTCTCCTTGAGAAGAATAGTATCAATCTTTCTGAAAGTGAAAAGAAGAGAGATAATCATGATTAGAACCAGCCAAAAATAGGATATGCCCTCATGGAAAAAATTTTGAAGCCTATATCTATCTCCATAGACTCTGGTGCGTCCAACCATATGGTTGCAATCAAAGAATCATTTTCATTTTTGGACTCCAACAGCAGCATTCCCATCCATGTGGGAGATGATTCTCAGATCATTTCGAACAGAAAAGGTAATGTAAAACTTGAACATGGCACCTTTGATGATGTTCTGTATGTACTCTCCTTGGCCTCCAATCTGTTGAGTGTATATCAAATGACACACACAGGAGTGCCCACGAGAGTCTCTTTCATCCCGAATAATGTTGAGATCTCAGAGGTTGAATCCGTGAAACTCATTGCAAAAGGTATAACGAATCGTTCACCTTAAACCTATGAGTTTTCCAAGTTTTTACCGGATGCAAATTTATAATTTTTTCCTATTAGAACAGGACCTTAAGACTAACCCAGGTCAGTGTTAGATGGCATTTTGTTTAATTATTACACTTTGGAATTCCAATACTACAGGATTCTTTCCTCCTTTAAAGTTTTTAAATACTTCTTTCTTTCAAAATAAAATATGTTTTCCTTTAATTTTTATTTCCTCCTTTAAAATTAAAACATTCCTTAACATTCACGGGCTCACTCCGTTCTTTTACGACTTTATCCCAAACTTTTTATTTTTCCCTTTTCCTGTTTTTTCTAAATAAAATCCTTTCACCTTTCTAAGGAAAAAATAGCTACTCATAAAATCCTTCCCTATTCTTTAGGACCAACATAGATCCATCTTAAACTTGGATCTAGAAAGCATCGAGAGGGATCCAATTTCTTTAGGTGTAATTTATTTTTATCTTAAATTTTTAAATGTTCATAAAAAATTACACCTCAAACATTTTGATCCCTTTAATGTTTGGTAAATCCACATTTAACTTGGATCTTTTATTTACTTTTCATTTAATTTTATTACTAGGTTTTTATTGTTTGATAAATTAGGCGACATGTTTTTCTCTATATTCTTTTTTTAGGGGACATCAATGTATGAATCCACAAAATTATTTTTTTATTGTGTATTTATGTCGATTAACATTATGTTTTTTTATGTGGGCTGACATAACATGACTAACATGACAGGATCTACCCCATACTGGGCTGAGAGCACATTGCTTCTCTAGGAACAAAAATCGACTTTTAACTTTTAGACAAGATTAATCCTTGATTTTACAACAAGAATTAAAAAATCTAATTTAGGATTTCCTTAGATCACGTGGGATTAATATATTTCCTTGCGAAAAACCTTTTTATAATAGTTTGTTTGCCCAAATTTTAGTGAGGATAACACGTAACACATTTTTTTTCCAAAGAAAAAAATCGTAAATACTTTATTCACATTCAGTAGATGGCCCTCATAGTCCATTTTACAAAATACAACTAAGAAGTTGTCATTACAAAATTTTCCTCAGAAAGAGCACAAATCCACAATCCAAATCAAATCATCAGCAAATGCTGTCATAAAGATTGACTAGAAAAAGGTCACTTCTATTCAATAAGACATCCAAAATATTGCAAAATATGTCTAAGTCCCAAAAGATAAAACCAAAAATCCACTCAGATCGGCCATGAGCAAGAAATGGCACATTGATGACTCAGAAACGACTCCCACAATCCACGCAGCTCTATGATATCGGATTCCGACCGCACCAAGACCTCGCAAGATCAGGATCGATAAACCAAGAATCAAAGACCAAGAAACGTCGGTTCTTCCGAATGCAAGAAAAGGCTCCTCAGGATCGACTCCCTCAATCCACGCAGCTCTATGCTATCGGATTCCGACCGCATCAGAAAACCTCACAAAGATCAAATCGACACCCTCATTCCACGCAGCTCTATGCTATCGGATTCCGACCGCACTAGAAACCTCGCAAGATCAGGAGACCAAGAATGGAGCAGCTCAATGCTATCGGATACCGACCGCACCAGAACCACTGCCGCAAGACCCAGAAAATCCGACATCTCCACTCGCCGCAAATAATCGCCGCGCATGGCCTGCAGAGGATGAGACCCTAGCTCAAAAATTGAGCTGCAACTAAGGCACGCTCCACGCTCGTGGTTGCTGGGTCTGTGGATCAAGACGCTTGCCGTGAGGCCGCTGGCAAAACCCCATGCACACTGGTGCTCTTGGATGCCACACAGAAGAAAAAACAAGAAAACGCAGAGAAAACGGTGTCGTCCTGCCTGAAGATCGCCTCTGAGCAATATCGTCGAAGCAGCAGCGAAACCATTCGAGACATCCTGCAAAATCTTCACCGCCCTCCCATTTCCAAATATACCCACGCTCTTTGCTTCTGTGGAACAACACAAGCGTGACTCGCGAGGCCGCAGATGGCAAGACCCCAGGCGTCCTCTTGGATCTGCCACACAGAAGGATGGAAACAAGCATAGATCGGATGTCCTGCAATCATCTTGCCTGGAGATCGCCACTGACACCCGCGAAGCTTCATAGCAGCAACGTCCTGCGTTCATCTTGAACCTACGCATCTCCTGATCAAGAAAACCAGGCACCAGGGATGGAAGGAAAAGAGCCGTTAAATAGGGCGATCTTGGAGCTCCCTTCCTTCGGCATCATAACACGTAACACATAGGTAACAAGCACGGACTTTACCATTTTTATAGACCCCAAATATAAGTTAACTTATTTTCATAACAATTACGCATACCAAATAATCTTGACTCATATCACTCCTTAAGCATGCGGAGTTAAAAAGTGACTTTATCTCTTTTTCATAAAATATTGCACATACCAAATAACTTTGGGTCACATTAGTACTTAGGTGTGCAAAATGGTTTTTAACCATCGATCGTCATGGTAAATATGAGTCATAAAATAAGCATTAATTGATTTTATTGTATTCTGAGTTTTACCACATACTTTTTTGACATGTATTGAGGACCCTTTCACAAGCTTATCCTCTGGTTCACTCAGAGCTTCAAGGTATGAAACAATGGTAACTTGAGCTCATATTCTCACACATAGCATGGTTCATATTCCTTCTTTGCATTGGGAGACACCTCTAGCATAGAATATCTCAACACCAATGGCCTACTTTAATACCAATATGTTGGATAGGTAGAGGATTTGAAGATAGCACACAACCAAGGAACATAGCATACATAGATACATCTAAATGAGACAAATAAGATCTTATGAGCTCTTCTCGATTAACATAAAACACACACTTACATACTAAAAATAAGAGTACATACATATACGAAGAAATTTATACTACTTCAGGGATTTCCCCGCATTAACTAACTATGTAACTGTATTTAAAAAAAACTTCTAGTCAGACATGTAGGTTACTTGTTTCAGAGTTACAAGTACTTTATACATATGTCAAAGTCTGACCAGTTGCTTGTGATAGAGGGATAATGTTACTCCTTCCTACAATCTCCCCTCAGTCTGATCCACATACTTGACTCGAAAATGAACATGCTCATTGAAAGAAATCGAGTACTTAAGTATTATGCAACTATAATCCACTTACTTACCATAACATTGTTCTAGCAATTCACTTTAACAATTACATGTTGGTTCCAATCACAACTAGATAACGGTGAATGAGAAATTGGAAAGGATTAGATGCATGCACCAGACCAGATCAGTTCATTCTATGGAATGGAGGGAATTAAGATATACGAACCTCCTCTTTGCTTTAGACATGGATGGATTTGTTTCACCTGAAATAATATGCATGATTTGCTTCATCCCAAATGGAAATAATTGCATTGATTGATCATATAGAAGAGTGAGACACTGTAATTTATTCTATAAGATTCATTAATAAATCGATATAGAGACATAATCATTTATCCGTCCCTTTAACCAATTTTTTAGATCCCTCCCTTTATCAAACATTCCATAAAATTAGGTAACATAATCCCAGAAAATAACCTTGTTCAATGAATTTGGGGTGATATGTAGCTGTGATCCTGATCTTGGGGGATGATACCCAGAAGACTTGGATGCCGAGAGAGGTGGAGAGTAAAGTTGCAAATTGTTATCAATATATCCATGATTGAGATCAGAGGTGCCCTCAAAGAGCCTCACCGCTCAAAACATCAACTCAAATGGATTAAATAAGAATAATTCACAATGATTAACATAAAATAATAAGACAAAAAAGGTAGGATGTCAAAAATCCTTGAATTCTTTATTGAGAAGGAGGTTAGAAATTCCTACAGATCTTTGGACCCAAACTATGTTGAAACCCTCATTCCCATGGAGAGCGTACCTGCTCTAATACCACTGATACAGAT
This sequence comes from Pseudotsuga menziesii, assembly GCA_001517045.1. Lineage (NCBI taxonomy): Eukaryota > Viridiplantae > Streptophyta > Pinopsida > Pinales > Pinaceae > Pseudotsuga > Pseudotsuga menziesii. The sequence continues at coordinate 21,699 of LPNX010508518.1, forward strand.
ATTGAGGGCTAAGACTCGAAAGGCTTGGATGTCGAGAGAGGAGGAGAGTAAACTTGCAAATTTTTATTTATGTATCCATGATTAAGATCGAAGGTGAGGCTCAAAGAGACTCATATCTCAAAACAACAACTCAAATGGATTAAACAAGAATAATTCACAATGATTAACACAATATAATTAGACAAAAAGGTAGGATGTCAAAAAACCTTGAATGATTTATTAGAGCCTTTTTTATAACATTATTACAATGTGCTTTGGGGCAATACCATGGGTCAAAACCATGGGTTGTGAAATACCATGGATGAGAGAGGTACAATGTGCCTTGAAGCCATACCATGGAACAAAACCATGGGTTGTCAAATACCATGGATGGGAGAGGGCGGCCTCTCCATTTAACGTTTTTATGATGAATGAGAGAGGGTGACCTCTCCATTTAATGTTTTCATGACTCATACATCCGAATTTAGACCATATGCTCCCTAAAATTCAGATCAAGCCAAAACCCTAGTTCACACCAAAAGGGAGGGAGAAATTGCTCCATTAAATTCTCATTTCTAGAAACTAGGTGAAAATGGTAACCCGCAACTAAAATTCCATTTGCAAGTACCATTTTCTTTCTTGTAAATTTCCTTGGGATAACCTTTTACATATAATTTCAAAGTAGATAGATTGTCAAAAGAAGCACTCCAATGTGAAACTGAAAGCATACACTTTCAAGATTTCATGGATAGTGACATTATTTGGGAAGGATCTAAAGTTTTAGAATGACTCTTTTTGTTTGTTTGTCAATCCACTTTATGCAGTTAAACTTTGTATGACACTTTGTCTGTGGATTGTAGCAGGATGAATCTTTGTTTTTTTGTTTGTAAATCCAATTTTGTTGTTGACACTTTGAAAGTGGAATGTAGGAGGGCTTATAGTTATGATGTTAAATTTCTCCATCTAGTGGAGGGGTGTGTGCAAGAATTTAAGGGACCTTTTAGATGCAATGGTGGAGTGAAGTCAATCACTCTTAATCCAAAAAAAAAAATCATCCCAAGCAATCCCGAACCTGCCAAGCCTAGTCCCAAGGCTTCCAACAAGCATGCCAATTAGGATAGTAAAACAAATCATCGCCTCCATTTTATTTAATCAAATCGCGCCTCCGTTTTAGTGAACAAAATCGTGTGCACGATTTTGTTCACTAACACGGAGGCGCGATTTAGAAAGCCTATTTTTTTTTAAATAGGCCGAGGCTGTCTTTTTCTCCTCATCGCGCAGCTATTGGACAAATTTGGAGCAAATCTCAACTGAGAAAACATGTTTTTGGGTGTGCCAAATCCCTCCATCTCCACCTTTAGATAAACCTCCTATTTGTGAGGTATTTTCCTCATTTCTTTTCATGTTTTTTTCTCTTTACTCATCAATTTATTTGCCCAAGATTGAAAAATTAAACCAAAATAAATTGAATTATGGCCAATGGAAACAAAAACCCTAATGGAATTGGACAATGGAAACAATAACCCCAATGTAATTGGCCAATTTAAACTAATTCCCCAATTTAATCATAAAAATTAAATAATTTTCATTATTTACCAAAATTCATACCCAAAATTCCCACGCCCAATGGAAACCAAAACCCCAATTAACTCATAAAAAACAAACGAACTTCACTATTGTGAATCCAAACCAAAATTAACAAATATGCAAAGTTTGTCAAGCACATTGCAAGTTTGCATAAGTAATTTACATGCCCAATGTAAACCAAAACCCCAATTAACTCATAAAAAACAAACGAACTTCACTATTGTGAATCCAAACCAAAATTAACAAATATGCAAAGTTTGTGAATTATGTTGCAAGCTTGCATACAACTAAAAAAAAATCAAGTAGAATTCATATATTCCCTTAAAATACAAAAAAAAACATGGTAAATCCCTTGCCTCTATCCGAAATATCGAAGTTGCTCTTCCAAGAACATCAATAAACACCTTATAATTTTTATGAGACTTCTCGAAGTTGCTCTTCCAAGAACATCAATAAACACCTTATAGTTTTGATAAAACTTCCCAATCCAAGTGTTAAAATAAGGTATAGAAGCTTCCCATGCTTTTAACAAATATTTCGTCTTGAACGAAGGGTACTTTTTGGTTAAGGTCAAGACAATAAAGTTCAACAATATACTCTATGAACATGAAGATACATAGGTAGGTTGATGTATTTGATTAAACCTGCCAATCACATACTATCATACATGATATAATCCAGTGGAACCCTTGCAACCATAAAATCCATAAAGATTTGCTAAATAGACTTTGGAGTCCAAAAAACATCACACTACAACAAATAATTACATATCTAACAAAATCGTTGCCTATACTGGGATTTTATTCATCAACATCACATTATACCGTCTATTCTAGGGTCTAGTTTTTGCCTCTACCTGCAATCTGGGAGCTGGTCCACAAAGGCAATAGTCAGCACCTCACAATTTTGACGAAACTTCATAATCCAAGTCTTAAAATAAGCTAGAGGAGCTTCGTAATCAACATATGCACTCAAGACACTTTATGTACACATGCATACTTAAAAATTGGAATTAATACTTGAATTTAGGACATAAATATGAAATGAAAAAATGTTAAATGCTTATTCTTTACTATAAAATTCAAGATCAATTTTTAAATTTACATGATAGATTTCTTTTATATGTCATTAGTTATATAGTTTTTAGTGCTTAGATATGTCATTATATCATTTGTTTATATTTCTAATGATATTTTATTTGTATTTATGATTGCAGTGGCTACTATGGATAACAATGCAGAGATACTGAGGTAGACAGATTGGTTCTGCTTGGAGGGGTGGATATGAGCTTCGCTATTCCTTGTCATATTCTTTGTTGTCTATTGTTGTCTATTGTTGGTACCACTACAATGACTGGTGGTCAGGTAAGGTCATTGTTTTAAAACTCTGTTATTGTTTAATTTTTATTGTTTCCATACTATATGTAACATATTAAAAGATTCATAATATATGCAATATTTACTCTTGCAGGAGATTGATGCCTCTCACAGGGGTGGTACTGCACCCGGTGTGGTTGTACCCGAGGCCCAAATAACCACCATTGAGGTAATATTTAAACACTTTTCATTTTGTTATTACATATGATTTTGATTAATTTATTAAATTGTCTAGTATTTACAATTTTTGAAGTTGCAGGAACCCCAATTAGAACGTGATGCTGGAGACGTTGATATCAACGACATAGTCCAAGGTGGAATTTACGATTACTTGAAGAATGTAAGTACATGGGTTATGACTGAATCTTGTTCGAATTATTTAAATTTCTTACTGTACACTACTTTATAGATCGCTAATGTTTATAATTTTTAAACTTGCAGATGTTATTAGCATCTAAAGAGGGGCAAGAAATTGATGGAAGCGGTCACTCCCATGGTGGAGATATGTCCTAGGAAGGGGTGAGTATATTACAACATGTTATTTTTCAGCACATATTATTCCATCCATTCAAATCCATGTCTAACTATGGTAACACTTTATGAATGCAGACATCATCACAGATCCCTGCATCGCCTCTTTGGTTTGGATCTCCCCATACTCCAAAGATAAATAAGGGGGTTGTTTACACCAGAAAACCCTCTTCCTTGAATAGAGAGGGTGTGCATGAGGATCAACCTACTCATCCCAAGGTAATGTACACACTTCCAATGGCAGTTGTTGGTTAGATATGAATTCACTTCAAAAGTGGTTTTTCTTAATGTTATTTTCGCATGTTTACAGCATCAGGATGTAGAGTCATCCATGCCAAACCTTAGTGGGATTGTTGATGTCGTGGTCAATGCCGCATCTACAATAGGGATACGTCACATTGAGGTACATCTACTTGAATATTTGTAAATGTACATTTCATTTGTATTGTTTATGGACATGCATGATGTCTAACTATTTAATCTTTTGGTGAATGTAACCACACCTTGGTCCATTAGTGCACGCAACTGAGGTTGTTGTTCAACCTACAGCTCCTATTACTACTGAAGAGTCCCAGCATAATCCCCTAGAAATGGTTTTTTCGGTGAGATGTTCATTTTTTACATAATTGATTAGTACTTTCTCATTCATGTACATGTTGGTAATTCTTGAGATAATTGACATATTTTTTTTTTATTCGCAGAGAAGCATGGCAAAGAGGTTGTATGCAAGGTGGAGGACATTAGAGGCACCTATACCCTCGACACCAGAGGAACCTATACCCCCAAAGGATGTAGTGAGTATTTGTTTTATTTACAATTGAGTCATATTTTAAATTTTCAAACTTTCTTATTGATGGACAGTACTAGTTCAGTTACTTGATCAAGAAATATTGTCATTGATTTGCAGTCGCCAGAGATGCATAGTGGTCGTAGACAGATCCGAAAAGCATCAGGGCCCGGGAAAAACAAGAGAAAGTTATATTTTTGATGTGTTAGTCCAGGACAAATATGTAATTTTATGTACAATCCGGAGTTAGAGTATAGGGGCACGGTCCATGACAGATGTACTTTTGTTTGCACATGTAAACCAAATATGTTTTTGATACATGTACATTGACAGACCATAGATAGGCCTTCTATTTTTGTACTATAAATTTCATGATATAAAAAATATTTCATATCAAGGCTCTTGAGATATTCATGGTTCAGTATTTTAAGTGTGATTATACACGTGTGGTGAAGAATGTTTCTATGTGTAATGTTCCCAATTTTTTATAGATTTTACGATTGCATGGAGATATTAGTTATAAATTTGAGAACAATGCACAATTACAATATTACGTAATGACAAAAATGTACATTTTAATTGTTTTTTACCACGATCCAATTGCATTTACAATGTTATATCAATAATGTCAAATTGTATTCACGAATATGGAACATACCTAATACACATAAGCACCCAGCACAGCTAAGCAACTGATCCAACTTGGTGGAATACAAAAGCACCTTACCCACATAACAACCTAACAAACATTTAAAGGATGCATGAAGTTGACACACCTAAGTGATGCACCAGTGTGGTCTACATAAATAAAATTATTGTTTGGCATGATGTCTTTCATCTAACGAATACATGGGATACACATCAAACCTAAAAGTATCCAAGTATTATAAGGTTTATTCAAAATAATGGTTATGACTATATCCTACACATTATGTATGTCCTGTACATTATTTTATCATTTTGGTAATGTACATGGAATTTGATGAATGGCCTCGAGTAACAACTTTGAAAGAGATGAAAGTTATGTGTGATTTTATTACAGTTTAAATTGATTAGAGAAGTACTATTTTGAATCTTGTTTTATAAATTCATGTTTATGGAGCATTATTCGAAGCATTCGTAGCGTGAAGATATATATATTTTGTAATAATGGCATAATAGAATGGCCACTTGTTTCTAAACATAAACATGTTCCATTACATGATTACTGACGTAATGGCATTGACTCCTCCTACGTTTCATCGTACAAATGCTCACATATCTTGGATGAAGGGAAGATCTACAATCGCCTTCAAGCTGACCTTTATGTGCAAAAAGTTCACATTCACTTACTGAGAAAAACCCTAGTTTCTAAAACTAACAAAAAATATGATCCCTTGTCCATGGACCCAGAGTAGAGAGCCACTCTAGCACTATCCCAATGTACCAAATCCAACGGAGCCAACGGTTCATCGATCCAAGAAATGGTCATCAATCTATGAAATGTTGAATCCCATCTCCTACAAGATTTTAGGGACACCCATTGAATCCCTAATTAGGGCATAGAGTGGAAACCGTGCATCAAAAAGGGCTTTTGGTGGGTCATTCAAGCGTGTTTAGGACATTCACTTACTGAGAAAAACCCGAGTTTCCAAAATTGACCGAAAAAATGATCTCTTGTCACTGGACCTAGATTATAGGGCCACCCTAGCACTATCCCGATGTCCTAAATCCAATAGAGCTAATGATTTGTCGATCCGAGCAACGGTCATGATTCTATGGTGTGTTGAATCCCACCTCGTATAGGCTTTCAAGGACACCTGTTGAATCCCTACCTGGGGCATAGAATGGAAACCGTGCATCAAAAAGTGTTTTCGGTGGTTCGTGCAAGCGTGTTTAGGCATGTGTTATGTGGGAACGCTAGCCACACCTTCACAGTCGAGCAATATGCGAATTTGACCCCCATGTGCAAATATTTCACATTCACTTACTGAGCAAAACCCTAGTTTCCAAAATTGACCAAAACAATGGTCTCTTGTCCATGGAACCAGATTAGAGGGTCGCCCAAGCACTATCCCAATGTCCTGAATCCAACAGATTCGATGGTTCATCGATCCAAGCAATGGCCATGATTCTATGGCACGTTGAATCCCACCTCCTGTTGAATTCCTACCTAGGGCATAGAATGGAAACTGTGCATAAAAAAGGGCTTTCGGTGGTTCGTGCAAGCGTGTTTAGGAATTTGTTATGTGGGAACGCTATCCACACCTTCACGGTTGAGAAATATGTGAATTTTACCCCCATGTGCAAATATTTCACATTCACTTACTAAGCAAAACCCTAGTTTCCAAAATTGACCAAAAAAATGGTCTCTTGTCCATGGAACTAGATTAGAGGGCCACCCTAGCACTATATTGATGTCCTGAATTCAACAGAGCTGGCAGTTTGTCGATCTGAGCAATGGTCATGATTCTATGGCACGTTGAATCCCACCTCCTATAGCCTTTCAGGGACACGTGTTGAATCCCTACCTAGGGCATAGAATGGAAACCATGCATCAAAAAGGGCTTTTGGTGGTTCGTGCAAGTGTGTTTAGGCATGTGTTATGTGGGAATGCTATCCACACCTTCACGGTCAAGCAATATGCAAATTTTACCCCCATGTGAAAATATTTCACATTCACTTACTGAGCAAAACCCTAGTTTCCAAAATTGATGAAAAAATGGTCTCTTGTCCATGGAACTAGATTAGAGGGCCACCCTAGCACTATCCTAATGTCCTGAATCTAATGGAGCTAATGGTTCATTGATCCGAGAAACGATCATGATTCTATGGCACATTGAATCCCACCTCCTACAGGCTTTCAAGGACACCTATTGAATCCCTACTCGGGGCATAGAATGAAAACCGTGCATCAAAAAGGGCTTCCGGTGGTTCGTACAAGTGTGTTTAGGAATGTGTTATGTGGGAACACTAGCCACACCTTCATGGTCAAGCAATATGTGAATTTGACCCCCATGTGCAAATATTTCACATTCACTTACTGAGCAAAACCCTAGTTTCAAAAATTGACCCCAAAAATGGTCTCTTATCCATGGAACCAGATTAGAGGGCCTCCCTAGCACTATCCCGATGTCCTGAATCCAATAGAGCCAATGGTTCATCGATCCAAGCAACAACCATCATTCTATCGCATGTTGAATCCCACCTCCTACAAGCTTTCAGGGACACCTGTTGAATCCCTACTTGGGAGAAACAAATTATCAGAGTGAAGGAGATAATTATCGGATTCAAGGAGATGTCCTGATAAGATCAACTTCGAGATTCAAGGAAAATGCAATAGAAATATCCCAGATAGAGTGGTAAACAATGGTCTTGGGCTATAAGGCATGAGTCATGTAAGTATCAATATAATACAACAAATCCATTGTATAAGTATATTGAATTTATCAATATATCAAGTGCTCAATGTATCAAACTACAAATAATCAATGAGACCATGAAACCAAAATATCTGACTACCACATACCTGACTACCTACCTATGGTCATTCGACTAGACCATCAGGATAACCTCTAGTAGCAACAGTATCCTTTAGCCTCTCATGCTCGAAGTAAGGCAACAAGTATCGCGACTTTGATGAGTTCTTGTTTGGCATTATTTACAGCTGGAGGTTTGTGCCAATAACTAAGTTTGTATAATGGTATACAATTTGACCTGGTCTATAATATTCAAATACATAAACTTTTTTCTTTCATGCATGGGAAACCTGTGTCAAATATTCCCCTTTGATAACCATTGACCCAATTGGAAAAGCATTGCCCTCGGAGTCTCTTAATGATACAATAAGGGTCTGCTTCCCATCCAAGCAACGTGCCAGCCAGTAGTCAGTGTGCCATTCATTGTCTCTTGGGGCAACCAATGCATATATGTTCCCTACATAAAATAAATTGCAGACCTAGGAGTTAGGTAACTAAACACAACTAGTCGTCAAACATTTCGAAGTGATCAACATAACAATCGAACCTGGTTTTATGAGATCTGAAATGTGGTCATAGTCATGTGAAATACTCGACTGGCCTTCCTCCAACTGGGATAATTCTGAATTTATTTGTCGGTTAATGGGGATTGATACACGATCCCAGCTATCAACCCAATCTGTGGATTCACAGTTGTCCCATTCACCACTGCTACATGGATAACAAAAACAAAAGAGTTTTCTTGTCCACATTTCAACTATAGCATTGTCTAACATCCTAACTTAATGAAATGCACGAGTTCCTTGGATGGTATTGCACTCATATAGGTGTGATCGAGCTACATCAACCACCTCCCTAAAATATCTATGTACATGTGCATTTTGAGATGATTGGTCTTCTTGCCTTCTAGCTCCATGCCCCATCACTAAAGAAAAACATGTAACAATGGTCTTTGTATCTTGGATGAGAGAAATAGTTGTGAATTCCATCTCTTGCCTACGTAATGCAGTCTTGATGCATGCACCTACTCCATCATGTTCCCCTTTTCCGTGTTCGGTCTCAAAATAGTTCCAAATATGTGGCACCTTGTGCCTCTTGTGGAGAATACACCGCCATTGGAAGACACGGGAATTTTTGAATTGCCCCGCACAACCATCAGATCAAATCCAATGTTGTTCCATCTGTGTATTGTTATCCTCCAAGTGTTTGTAGAACAATTGAAAGCTATGTTGTACAAAATCCAAGTCATGACACCTGTCATCACTTATGTAAAAGTGATACTCCTTCAATATAACCCTGTTCTCTTCAGTACTATCTGCCTCAGTTCTATAGGTGATATGGACCATTATGCTGACCTAATCTGAGTGATAATATTGACTCTGAATCTCGTTTTGTTGTTGAAGAGTGTAGTTTTCTGCAAAATCGACCACTGATAATATAGTTCCAATAGGAAATGTATCCCTGCGCGCTCTAAACTACTCGTCTTGCCAACGATCCACATGTACATGCTTTACATACTGTTGTGTCTTTTCAAAGAATTCCTCCATGAAGTTTCATACCAGTACTTAGTAGATCAACAATAAAGATGTACAGATCAATAGGTTGTTACATATATGAAGTAGTGATAGATATCAATAGGAAAAAATACTATTCAGGAACTCGTTGCTAACTTGAGAGGTGACCAATTGTATTTTTTTCCTTTCATTCCCTCCACTGATATCATACGTGACATATTTGAATGACTGCAAGTTCACTTCATGTCTCCCAAGTTCATGCTCAACGGTGACATGTATGCATTTGTCAAAAAATTCCATTCCACCACACCTTGGGCATGTCCCATCTACGCAAGGCCTTTTATAAAATGTGCAACCTTCTGTCCTTCTACACAATATGCTATGGATAAAATCTCTAGATGATGTCGGTGGCAATGTAGTTGAGCATTCCTGCACAAGAGTGTTATGCAAAACATGCAATATATGTATATATGTATCATAATAATAAGCGTACTCAATGTGATATCGACAACAACATGTGTTACAAGTTGTGTTTATTTTAAGATACCATGGTTTGCATTTCTTGAAGGATATTTGGCCCAAGTTAAGTTCATTATGTTCATGCCTAAACCTCTCATATAATTATGTTTGTGTCATGTCAAGAAAATGTTTGATGTGGGGCTCATAGTCCCTTGAACCCATTCTAAATTTTAGTACATTTTTTTGGTTGGATGAAGGTCTACTATTGTCACACCAAAACTCTTGCACCATTCCCTTTAGCGCATCAATGAGCTTCATATCAAAGCATGGCAACCTGCCAACAAAGGACCAGACCTCTGTTTCACCATAGTCAAGCTGTTCTCTTCTAGAACAATACCTACGGAGTGATTTGATATCCAATCCTACAAGTTTGGATGTAGGCTTAAGAAGGGGAAGGGCCCTAGTGATTTTGTTCACGATTGATTGTGACAACACATGGCGAGCTACATTGCGATCCTTTGAACGAGATTTCTTTCCAATATTACTAAATGTATCTACCAAACTTCTGACAACATAAGAACTTGGTTCAGAACTATTTATCATCCTTATCCTTAAGTTGTTCCTAACAACAGTCATAAACCTATATTTTAACAATGATACAAATAATCTACATTTATCTCCATCACATTTAGAATCAAAATAGTTGACAAGTATATGTTGAGCTTGATATGAAAGATTGCGTTTAGACAACGTACCTTCAAGTAAACCAATGCGAATTTCATCAATTTGTATACGTTTTGGAGTTCTTCAGCGTGAAGTTGCTAATGGAGGTAGGGAGGTTAGAATTGCACCCTGTACCATATCACCCGGTCGGTCTAGCATTTGAACATGAGCTTCATGTCCTTCCATGTCTTCCTGACGGTTGGACGGTGGCAATTGTAAATCCTCTTGAGTGGTCTGAACAACATTGTCTTCTTTTAGCATACCTTTGGCATTCAATGTCTCTCTAACTTCGTCACTTGTATACCCACATTCAATTAAATCTGCAAAGGTTTCAGGTGGCCTTGATGTGCACCTACGTTTTACTCTTTGATCAGTGGCATGCAGTTCTCGTTCATCTACTAATATGGTGACCAAAGACCCCTCAAGTGAATGCTTTTGTCTTTCTTGATGTGGATTGGAAGGAAGAACTGTGGCATCCTCAA